>JABUQX010119067.1:0-2500 GCA_015478945.1 Trachelipus rathkii | reverse complement strand
AGCATATGAAGGCATATATATATGTGTTACACTAGTTATAGTTAGTTGAGTTATATTATATATATTATTATATATATATATATATCGTCCGTAACTGGTATAGAAAGAATTATATATATATATATATATATATATATATATATATATATATTATAAAGAAGAATATATATATATATATTTAGTTATTAGTTATTATATATATATATATATATATATTTATATATTTATATATATTATTTTTGCTATATATATATATGTATCCAAAATGCCCATTTCTGAAAAATGAGCTTCACTGATATATATATATATATATTACATATAAGGTTATTATTATTATTATTATATTATTACATTATTTATAATATATATATATATACATATATATATATATATATATATATATATATATATATATATATATATTTATATACTTCTCATACCCTCCCTTCATGCCGTTAAATGAGAGCCCATCGCACCCAAAAATCTACCCTAGGGTAACACAACGTAGTTATAGACCCCACACTGTGGTATATTGTCATTTTAATGGTCCATCCCCTGGGTCAGACGCACAACCATACCACCTCACAAAACTCTGCCATTCACTTCTGTTATGCACCATTCTTTTCGCCTCTAACAAACTCACATTCGTTTCCTTCAGATATTCATTTATTGAACATCCTCCTTTTCTTTTGCTCCTTAACCTGTCGATTCCCAGTACACACACTCGACAATACATCCGCTTAGCCAACAGATTTTCATCCATCCGTTCCATATGACCAAACCGTCTTAATATAGTCTCATTCATTCTCTCATTCATCCCTTCTTTCACACCATACAATTCCCTAGCACGTTTAAACTTCACTTTAATAACTTTTCTCACACTTAACAGCGCCTAAATTTAGCCATCTTAACAGACGCACCTTAGATTTATACCTCTTATTAAACACTATTGTTTCACTACTATACTTTAACATATTTAACAGCCTACCTTCTTGCAGAAAACTAGTGCATTCAAAACTTAGTCCCTTTGCATTCACCAAGGATTTAATTGTATTAGACACCTTCCTACCATTCACAACTTTCCTACTACACTCTGCATCATCCATTCCCCTTTTCATCCAAAATATAGTCTAAATATTTAAACTCTGATACTTCATTAAATTGTTTATCATCCAACATATCACACTTCAGACTCTCCTCACTTGCCACCATTACCCTACTTTAATCAACATTTATTTCAACACATCATTACCTCACTCTACTTTTATTATTAAATCATTCACCCTACAATTTATTTATTCTATGACAGGCTTCACTATCGATATACACACTTTAGATTCAATTCAGAAGCCTATTAACACCACCACCATGTATCACTAATACTTGTCACAGAGCTTCACTAATATCCTCTCATACGCTTGTGGTATGTACATAAAACCTAAAAACAATTTGTTCTTCTTATCATTCATTTTCTCTCATTTGCTTCAATGAAACAATTTGATCTACGTATCCCTTGCCACTTCCAAATTCGTTCCTTAAATTATTAAATTATTGCTAAATTATTCTTCTTCTTGTTCTTCAACAAACCAATATATATATATATATATATATATATATATATATATATATATATATATATATATATATATATATATATATATATATATATATATATATAAGAAAAACAAGAGTTATATATAAAGATAGTTATATATATATATATATATATATATATGAGCAGATATATATATATATATATATGTATTCCTATTTTCATACCCATACCCATACCCATACCCATACCCATACCCATACCCATACCCATACCCATACCCATACCCATACCCATACCCATACCTATACCCATACCCATACCCATACCCATACCCATTTCCATACCCATACCCATACCCATACCCATACCCATACCCATACCCATACCCATACCCATACCCATACCCATACCCATACCCATACCCGTCCAAAACACAGAAATAAGAAAACTAATGGAATCATTTATCTTCAATTTTGCTAAATTTTAGAATAGAAGAAGAAGAAATCATCATGAGATGAAATGAAAAAAATATAGTTAGAAGAATCCAGCTCACTAGTAAACCTTTTAAAAAAAGTATAATTCAAAAATAGCCGATAATAGAACCAAGTAGCCAGAAAATTGAAGCCAAAGAACAAGCCGGGTATTGCAGAAGCCAAAGAAACAAACTCAAGTAGCCAGAAAAATTGGAAGCCAAAATCGCATCCAAAATTCTATGAGAACTTCAGTCCTGACGATGACGATATGATCCACAAAGGTGCCAGATCTAGCTTTACCGCAAATGTTTGTGATTATTACCAAAAATTATAAGATCGAAAGCCTGCTTTAAATAAACTCCACTCTTCAGCTTCTTTATAATTACTGAAGCGGTGCACGAAAAACGCGAAAGCGTTTCAATGATAAATGCGAAAACGGTTAAACACCTACCCTGATTGAACGAAGTACACG
>JABUQX010119066.1:10000-24484 GCA_015478945.1 Trachelipus rathkii | reverse complement strand
TTTTCGAGAATCTCGAATCTCCTTTCTTCCTTCTACTACAATTATCTTGTGTTATAATCTTATGCTTCCTAACAGAACAGATTTTTTTTCACGCCCTTTTTTGAATATCTTACACTTCTTACGAGACTGTTATATCTTTTCATCCAAATTACTGAGGTTCTCTATTTATGGAGATTCAACGTACTATATACTAAGGTTTGGGGTCTCTCATACTTGATTTAGGTGGGGAGGGAGCCGAATCATTCAGTATTCCAACGATTGGAGCAATAATTAAAAAACCCACACACATTCCGATCGTCCCAACCAATCTTGAATACACTTGACCTATGTTTCACCACTTAGTCCTTCTCTCATAAATACACCACCTTCGCTCCTATTGGTAAATCTGGCCACAACCTCTATATTTCTTAATTTTAATACTTTCTCTCCAACAGCTCCATCCTGCTCCCTACGCGTTTTTCTGGCACTTTGATCGGCCGATTGGGGGGCCTTGCGTTGCTTCTACGCTAACTATAATTGGAATAACTGCTTTGACTGGTGACGCTTCGGCTTCTGTCAATAAGGTGGGAGCTGTAATCGTTGATGGGATGAGCATTTTCATTCCTTCTTTGACTAAATCTTACTCTCCTCATAATCTATGGTTCGATTGTGCTTGTTCTCTGGCCATTCAGGCTAGAGACAGTGCGTATTTCGAGGGAGGAAATTTTCTTCGTTCTCCTATGTCACTCTTGACTAATTTGTCATTTCAGCAGAAATTCGTTGCAGGGATACTTCGACGAAGCAAAGCGGGATTTCATCAAACGAAAGTGCGCTAACCTCCTTGGTTCTCCTACTGACAAATATTTCTGGCCTCTTGCCAAAAAATCTCAAACAACTTCTGTAAATCTACCTTCCTCCACTTATTCGCATCTGATGGTTCTGTTGCATTAACGTCTCCAAACTGAAAAGGCTAATCACCTTCGCCTCCTATTTTCCTCCTAACTCAATCCTGGACGATTCTGGCATTCCTTTTTCCTCCTCTTTTCTTCTTCTTATTTGTCCTATGTCTTTGCCTGTTATTACATTTGATCGACGTGAATGGGCTAAACCTGAAATCTATGAACGTTAGGAGGTGGGTGGCCCAGATGGCATTTCTCCCAGAGTTTTGAGGGAGTGTTTTTCCGTGCTGGCCCCTCCCCTCGTTCAACTATATTCCCTATGTCTCAATGCTAACACTTTCCCTTCAGTGTTGGAAGCACGCACATGTCCAACTGTATTCCGAAAAAGAAAGCCAACTCTGATAATTCTAAACTTATCGCCCTATTAAGCTTCTGTCACTTGTATTCATATTTTAAGAATTTTTGAAAACTCTTCTCAACTCTCATTTCTTAGATCATCTGGAATTCTATTCATTCCCTTTTTTCCCGATCGCCAGTATAGCTTTCGGCGCTTGAGGTCTACTGGCCGATATTACTTCATATCTTACTGATTTATGTTTTCCGCCCTTAGGAACTACGGCGAGACTGTGACTGGTGTGGTGGCGCTTGACATATCAAAAGCATTTGACCGGGTATGCACGCGTCACTGGCTTCTCCAGGACTCCCTGCCTTTGGGTTTCACTCCTTCTTCTTTGATTACTTATGTCTAGTTTTCTTTCAAATCGCTCAATATCGGCTGTTGTTGATGGGGCGCTTCTTCTTTCTTTTGTCAATAGTGGTGTTCCTTCATCTTTTTGTATTATCTCCTTACTTTATTCCTACTTTTTAAATATAAATAATAATAAACATTCTAACTCTATCCACTCATATGCCGATGACTCGACCCTTTCATTCTTCAATTCATATCAATTCTGTTCCCTCTTTACTTCTAGAATTTGCCTCTCGTCTTAAATCTTTCCGATTCTATTCTCGCTTATCTGGATAAATTCCGGGGGAGTCGTCTCAAACCTTGGTGAAATTCAATCCCCTCTCAAGACACCTTTCAACTTTCCTATCTCTTTTCGACGGTTCTCTCGTCTCGACTGGCAATATAAACATCCTTGTCCTTAAATAACAAAAAAAATGTCTTGGAAAACCTCACATCACAACGACTGTTGCTAGGGCGCCTCAAAGAAACTTCGAGTTACTGCTTAGACTGCTAGACTTTTTTCCTCTTCTCAGTTACTCCAGCTATACAAGACAAGGGCCTCATCCGCCCTTGTTATATGGAGTACTGCTTTCATATCTGGGGGGGGGGGCTCTGGTTTCACCCGGCTTTTGGATTAGGGTCGAGTCAAAGGGCAAAAGGCTTATAAACTGGCCTTGTACTTTCCAGTTCACTTGGACCTCTTCTTTGCGGCGAATGTTGGTGCTTTATCTTCTCTTCTCTTTATAGGTAACCGCTTGAGCGAGCAAGATGCTAAAGGGAAAACTTATCACTGCGTACCACGACCTTTACGTCGCCCTCGTAGCACAAGGGGTGCTGTGTCAGCACATGAGTTTTGTGTTGATATTGGTAACTCTAGGCTAGTTCTCTGCTGTGCTTCTTTCTTTCCTGCCACCTCTGTTCTGTGGAAGTCTCTTCCATCTTCTGTGTTTCCTGCTGAATTTAATCTCCCCTATTTCAAAGCCTGCGTCTGTGCTCAATCTGCATCTGCGTAATTTGCGCTAATTGTTGACTTCTGATGCCTATTTCAACACCCCATTCCTTGAATAGGCTCTGGCCCGTGAGTGGTCGGGTGACAACCCGTAAAAAAAATAAAAAAAAAATAAAAAAATTATCAATCGTCTTATGCTTCTAATTTTATCCTATTTGTTTTAAGAACTTCACACGTGTTTTTAAATATTATTTTCCCTATTTTTATTATTACAATTTTTATTATTAAAATCTTATAGTAAATTTTATAAAATATTTAACTAACTCAAGGTTCTTTTTTTTATAATGTAAACTAGGCCATTACGTGTTTCTAATTATTTTTTAAGCTTATTTTTTTATTAGCAACCACATCTTATTATTTTATTATTAATATCATTAACCTTGCTATAATATTGATTTTATAACTTTTTTTTCATAATAATTGATTTTTTTAAGCAATAAGTAATCGCAAGCCGATAATAACTTTATTATTATTATGATTATTATTATAATTATTAGAAAAATTTTATTATTATTTTATCATTTGGATTACTATTATTATAAAAGTTTAGTGAAACTTTTTTTCTTTGTACTAATGAAAGCTGCTAAAAGAGAGAGAGAGAGAAGAGAGAGAGAGAGAGAGAGAGAGGAGAGAGAGAGAGAGAGAGAGAGAGTGATGAGAGAAGAGAGGAGAGAGAGAGAGAGAGAGAGAGAGAGAGAGAGAGAGAGAGAGAGAGAGAGATAGATCAGTTTATATTTCTTTCATTATTATTCGTATTATTGTTATTTTTATTAATTTTATTATTAATACTATTTATCTTACGAAAAATATAATTTTTTTTAAATCTCCATGATCGTATTAATTTCTGCCGACTTCATTTCGTATAAATCCCTTTTTTTTCATACCGAAAGTGGAAAATAAAGAAACCTAATAGGCTAGCTTTAAATGTAAAACGCCAACAAAATCCATTTCGAAATACACTTCTAGACTTAGGGTAGATTGTAAAAGCTGGTTGAGTAGGCTTTAACATAAAAGTGAAACCTCACTATATTGAATATGCGTCAAAAACTATTAATAAATTATTTTTTTTTTCTTTTATTATAATTTTCATTTTTTAATAATAACCTTTAAAAAAACGGTAATAAGAGATATAATTTTTAAGTTTTTAAATACTACTATGTTAATTTCTTCCGAATAGCTTTTATAAGCGGCAATAAGTTGGATGTTAGATAATTACCAAATTCGTGGTCTGTTAACAGACATTGAGTTTTATAAGTACGAGCATCCTCATATAAATTATTATATTTGTTTTTATATAAAATATTATTATTAATAATACACACAATTTTAAATTAACTTTAGCCTTCATTGTAAATTTGAAAATAGACCACGCAGTCGTATTTTAATTTTTTTGCCTACTTTTCTTTTAAGTAATTTTTACCCGCTATCATTATTATTATTATTATTATTATTATTATTATTATTATTATTATTATTATTATTATTATTATTATTATTATTATTATTATTATTATTATTATTATTATTATTAAAGGTATTAACTTTTTTTAACATTCGTAGTCTTCGCTTTATTTTTCGACACGCAGCAATATTTTAATTATAATGTTTTTATAAGTAATATCAACTAGCTAATTTTTTATTATTACTATTATAATTGTTATTATTATTATTAATATATCATTATTAGTAGTAGTATTTTTATAATTCTCTTTTCACCAAAATTAATATAGCTGTTGGTAATAATTTTAAAATATTTGCAAAGTTTTAAAATCGTTTTGAATATTTTTTTTTTTTTTTTTTTTTTTTTTTTTGTAACTTTGAAACCTTATTTTTCAAAAAAATTTAGTAGGCAAATATATTTTTAAAATATATATATTTTTGGTATTTTTTTTGATAATTGTTTGGCCTCATTTTTATTCTTTCATAAGTTTTTCTTTGTAAATTGGTTGGGTTCATTTGAATTTTATAATAAGTTATGCAGTTTTGTAAAAGGACAGATTCTTTTTCCTAAGATTGATGGGTATAGTTTCATTTCGGGTAAATTTATTCTAAATGGGTTACTTCATTAGTAATGTTATTTTTATTAATGTAAATTTAATTTTTGACTTTATTTTAAAAGTTTAAATGGGTGATTTTGTTTTGTAATTTCATTTATTGTTAAACTCTAATATGAATTCTTGTTGTATATATTTTTTTGTGGTAAAACTTCTAGATATTTGTTAAATTTAATACAAACTTGTAACTTTTAAATCTTCATTTATATTAGAATAGTTATTAGGAGTAAAAAGCTCCAAAATAAAGTTACTAGTTAGCTTCCATTTGTTAATTTAATTTTATTCAGCTAACTCATTTTTATTTAAGGAAGATTTAAAACTTTTATTGCAATATTTAATTAATAATTTTCCCGTGTTTAAAGAACTTTTAAGGGGTACTTTTTTATTTTATGTTAATGGAATTTTTTTTTATTAAGTTATTGTAAAACTTTTGTATACTTATGTAACCTCCTTTCTATCGGGGAGAACTAATTTAATGTAATTTTTTTCTTTTACTTTTACAATTATTTTTACTCAATATATTTTTGGATATGGGTTTAATAAGAAAAGTTAATGTGTAGCTTCATTTCATAAATTTATTTTATTTAATGTTAATTCGAATTCATTTTTTTTCGGTCACTTTTAAAGTTTAAAATTTTTATACGCTGTGTATATAATTTTGGATTTTTGTTCCAATAAAATGTGAATGGGTAACTTACTTTGTAAATTTCATTTTCTTGTTAATGGGGTTTTTCATTACTATTAAAAATTTCTTTTTATTCATTTTTGATAGTTAAAACTTATTGTTAACATTTAGGTATTTGAACTGTTCAAAATGATTAAGATAATATTTAAATGAAATCATAGATTTAGAGATGGAAAACTTGTACCCTGTTTCATTTTTTTTCTGAAATTGCTATGAATGTAAACCTCCTACCCAAAAGTTGGGTAATCTTTGACCTTGACTATTTTATTTGTTTTTATTTTTCTGGGTTTATATTCTTATTATGTACACCATATTAATTTTGATTAATTTACCCTTAGGCACTTGGTGTATGGTTCAAGTTTTTGGAATATCTTCTGATGAAATAAAATTGATCGTAGTCACCTGGAATTTACTTATCCAATCCCACCACAAGCGAAGCCGCGGGGGAAATCAGGGGCGTAGCCAGGGGGGACTGATGGGGCTGCAGCTCCCCCCCGAAATTTTCGACAGTGAAATTTCAGCAGAAAACAAACTAAAAAAAAAAAAAAATATATATATATATATATATATATATATATATATATATATATATATATATATATTATATATATATATATATATATATATTATATATATATATATATATATATATATATATATATATATAATATATATATATATATATTATATATATATATATATATTATAAAAAGAAAATATTGAAGTTCTTATTCAGAAAAAAATCGAAAGCATAGACAAACAACTGGACACTCAAAATAAGAAAAATGTGAAGGAAAATAGAGAAAAACTTGTACCAATAATTGAAACTATACGTTTATGTGCAGGGCCCTCTTAACCGGGCTCAAGTGACTCTGGACATATTGATTTATCAAACTCCAGCTGAAAATGACGGAAATTTTAGAAGCCTTCTTAGGTTTCGAGCAAATGGAGGTGACAGGTTTTGAAGAACCACTATACTTCTATCGTCCAAAAATTCAATGTAAAACGAGTCCGATGATACAGAATGGAAAATCATACAGTCCTTTAGTCAGCTTATACAAAGGAAAAAATAGTGGAAGAGTTAATAAAAACATTTTTTCAGCATTAGCTGATGAAACAGTGGATATTTCCCAAACAGAACAGTTTTCACTTTGTGTTAAAGTACTTTTAAGAGAGAATTTTTTATCGTTTGTTCCTGTATATGATATCTCGGGGGAAAGCATTGGCAAATGTAAATTTTGGAGAGACTCGGCTATCTTGGGTTAAAAAACTCGAAAAATTTAAGAGGGCCAAGGATATGATGGAGCTTCTTCCATTGAGAAGCGAATTCCGAGGAGTGCAATCTGTTATCCTCAGAATGAGTATCCTAAAGCTCAATACTACACAAATTGTGTAGCACATTGTTTAAATCTATGTCTTCTCAGACTCTTCTAAAAATTCAAGCAATGTTCGAAACGTCTTAGGATTCATCTCTGAAATAATGCACTTTTTTTTTCGATCGAGTCCGAAGGGCATCTGAAAACTTTCTGGAAGATAAAATAAAAGTTTTCTAAGTCCAACTAACCAAAAGGGATCAAAAAGATGTGCGAGACCAGGTGGTGCATATGTGAACGGCATGAAGCGGTTTTCCTTTTTAAAGAGACTCTTGAGCCAATACTTGAGTCATTGGAAGAAATAAAAGGAATGGCCTGTTGAATATCACAGAAAGCTACTTAATTCGTTGTTAAATTCAATCAGTAATTTGAATTTTATAATAGCATTATTCGTTTTAAGTAAATTTCTTGGAATAACCTACACCTTGTCAAAACAGTTACAGAGTGTCCATTTGGACATTGTCACTGCAATAAACTTAGAAAGACATTATTCAACTTCTCGAAAAAGATAGACAAAATGCAGACACAGAGTTTAAAACCATATTCACACAATCTAAAAATGTATGCGATAGCTTAGGTATTGAAATAACAATTCCAAGACTACGAAGTTCCAGAAACATCGTTGTAATGTGCCTAGCTACATCAGATCCTGAATCATATACAGCATCTCAGGTTTTTATCCGTTTATTGATATCTTGATTTTTTCGTTGGAACTGATCGATTTCTCTCGCATGAAACCACTATCATTCACTTCAGTATATTTTACCAGAAAGTGCAATGTACCTTAAAAGCATATTCAGGGTTCACACTGAAATTTTGAATTTGATTTCCCTGACCTTCCCTGATCAAATCCGCAAATTTTCCCTGACCAGCGTGTTCGTTATTTTTGGCGTATAAATTATTTATTAATCATTATGCAGCCTATTGCAGCCTATTTACTCATATAATTATTGAAAATTTACTTTAAAACTGTTCATCATCAATGAATGAATTTAAAAAAATCATATTTCTTTTTATTATTTAATCAGCCTATACCTTTCCCCATAACCGTTCCAACGCACTCTTTTTTATTTTTTCCTAAAGTAAAGTTTTATTTATACAAAAAGGAAATAAATTAAAAGTTTACATTAATAGCCTAGGTGAATAACGTCCACTGTGATCACAAAAGTTCTAAATGGGGAGTTTAGACTTTTAGGTTAACTTTTTTTTCTCACATCTGAATTTTTGATTTTTATAGCGTCTTCTTCAGTCAAAGCTTTCAGTTTTTTAACATCTTTCTTTTTGCTCTTCAAGTTTGTAGATCTGTATGGGATAATTTTCTTTTTCAACCTTTTTCTTTCTCTTTTCTTTTGTTCTATTTTGACTCTTTGAGATGTTCTATTCATTATTTCACCTTAAGGCAGCTCTTACATTTCAACATTTTTGAGTGATGAAGGAACTTTATGAAATACTTTCATGACATCTACTATACGCATTGTGCACTGTTTCTTTGAGAAATTCAGGACTAAGTTCTTTCAGTTCTCCACTGAAATTGCCCTTAATTGTATAGGAAAACCTCCTCTCCATTGTCACATTACCATGCGAAAACATCATCCTAATTTAATAATGAGAAATTCAGCAAACAATTATTAGTACTTCCTATAGAAAGAAAAAAATAATCAAGTTCTTCAAAAAGACAGTTCACCATCGCAAAAAGGTATTTGAATTTTTAATTCAAGGGTAAGAATGAGCTTCACTACAAAGTAGTGTACTTGTGGCTTTTTGCTTTCTTGAAAAATAGGGAGCAAGTCCATTGTTAATCACATATTTACATTTCATTGGACCCATTTTAAAATTTAAAGCTACAGCACTATCTGGAAACATTAATTTAAATGTTTCCCTTATATCTACACACGAGTTTTAAAACATTTTATTCCACCACCTTTAATTCCAAAAGTATTTCAAGAATCTTGTAACATCATCTTAATGCAAAAAAAGATGAAACTGATTGATAAACTGGTTTTGTGTTGGTTATTAATGGTACACAGTACACTCGAGGGTCATTTACAATCGGTTGAAGTATGATTAGAAGTTGATGGAATGCAATAATTAGTGCACACAACTTTCACTAATATTTGTATTATTAGAACACAACGGCGAAAAAGTTTTTCAATGATTGTTGGTCCTGCTGAGTTTTTGATTAAATTCAAATGGGTTTCCCCTCTTGAATGTGAAACTTCGCTTTGGCGTCCCATGTTAGATAGTTCAAAGTTCTTTTTACATACTTTTCACAGTATGCTTGGTACCATCAGGTCCTTTACCCAACCACCCAATAAACTGTGGGTTCAGTTGACGTCCAACCACTGGTCGTTAAAGTTAGTTTTTTTGTTTGAAGTCATTTTATTAAATAAATAATAAATATCTTCAACTGCAAAAAAATCCAAAATCACTTCGTCAAACCTATAAAAAAAAAACATCTCAAAAAGTATAAAATCCCTAAAAAGAAAAAGATATAAACAGATTAAGTCATAAGTCATACCAGTCTAAAACACATCCTTATACCAATCACCTTCAATCGAAAGGATGAACTTGGACAACCTCTACGAACAGAATAGGAAGAATAGTAGGTAATAGTGAACTACAAAATAAAAAAGAGAAACAGGATAAAGAAGTAGATTTATGGAATGTCATTCCTCGCCTATCTTTCATTTCAATCCTATCAAATACATCTCTTATTCACAATTATACAGTAAGGAAAAAAATTATATCAAGAAATTATGCAACTTGGTCCATGGATCTTTCTTCATATGTTTTGAAATTTTAAAATTTCCCTGACTTTTAGCATATCTTAAAACGTTTCCCTGACCAATTTTTCCCCTGACCTTCCAGAAAGTGTGAACCCTGATATTGAAAAAAGCATCCTCTTTTATAAAGACGACCTTCCAGACCCTCACGAGGATACACTAAAAGGAGAGTGGTGTCTCTGGCAGCGTAAATGGCTGCTAGAAAATGAAAAAACAAATTTTGCGATCGGTGCTTTGGCTAAGTGTGACTTATGAATATCTTAGCAGTATTGCCTGTATCCACCGCAACAGTAGAAAGAACCTTTTCGACATTAAGGCGTCTGAAAACGTATTTACGGAATAGTGTTGGAGAGGATCGCATTACAGGTCTTGCTTTACTGTCAAATCATCGAGATCTCAGCACAGAAGTCAGCAATGAAAATATTTAGAATCACCTCAGTCAAAAATCAAGGAAACTGAAATTGACCTTATAAAACGATGGTAAGTTCTTATGAGAATTATATATATATATATATATATATATATATATATATATATATATATATAATATTATATATATATATATATATATATATATATATATATATATATATATATATATATATATATATATATATATATATATATATATATATATATATATATATATTATATATATATTATATATTATATATATATATATGCATTAAGAAATCATTTATATAATTAATAATGTTATTAAGAAAACGAATCTGTTTCGGATTTTGCGATGTCTATTTCATGTAACTAAGATTAATCCATCCCATAAATCCAAATGTTAATGTTATTAAAGATTTGAAAAAAAAATTCATTCTTCAAGATAAAAGTACAGTATTCACATCATCCGTTCCGAAGTTATATTTGATATTTGTCTTTTAAGTCACTGATCTCACTGACCAGTCATTATAACCTAATCTATAGAGTTCAATCAATATCTTTCCTCTATTCTGGATTTGAGTATTTGTTTTAATTGTGAAAGGCACCGAGTTGTGCGATATTAATAGACTTGGGAACGAGCGTTGTCATTTTGCCAGATGATCTAACCTACCAGGGTAGATCAAAATGTTTTCGATGAAATTCATTTGATACGAAATCACAAATAAATTACTTTTCAACCCGTTAAACAAAAAAAGTTGGGGATATTTTTAATATACTCTTTATCACCCAAATATCGAGAGCTGCAAGGTCTAAAAGTTTGTTTATTAATAACTCTCCGTTCTTTGATTTTATGAATTAGTAGTTGTATTCGTAGTCAAACATTCCTGAAGGAGCTTTCAATCTGGCCTGTAAGTCTAATGGTGATAAAACTCAAAAGTTCGTATTTTTACGCTAGAATTTTTTATTAAATGTTTTAGAAAGAAGGATGCAAACAATGTTTACCTCAAATAAAAATTCTCCTCTAGCAATAGATCAAGAAACAATCTTAAAATAAACGTAACTTGAGAGCTTGTCAAATTCTATATATAAAAAAATTGAAACTTCTACAATATATTTATTGCAGCAATCAAAGAAAAGAAATCTCGTCCCAAAACTCAGAAAGATGGCTTCATATTCCAGATGCTTGCTTAAAATTTAGTATATTACACAAAAATGAAACGTGTGTAAATTCTGTCATTTTGAATTTTAAAAGCAGAGATGCTTTCTTTACTTAACAGGAAGTTCTTAAAAATCAAATAAAACATTTCAGTAAAATAATCAAACAGGATGTAAATGTGGAATAAAACTATTTAACAGGAGGTATTGTTCGGTCCTTCCACCCTATGGCTTCCATTGCACCTATATTATGAACCCCCTCTCCGCGCAATATCATTGACTTCTCAAAATATTTCTCAAATTTGATATAGAGAGAAAAAAAACTACCTTGTAATTTGTTGGGCATGCAATAATTTATTATTAATATAATCATGGGGTAAGGTTTTACGAAATAAATAACAAAATTAAAAGAACCTTTAATTTACTTATCTTAATAAAAATAAAATATACATATATCAAAAAAAAAAAAAACCCACCTTCAGCAAAATAAGTTTTTTAAACTGAAAATGATTTGCTAGTGATTCAAATACTTTCGATTTCTTTTGTTGGTAAAATAAACAAGAAAAAAATCTTTCGACCACTAAAAACCCACAATATACTGCGCAGATTCAATTTCAAAATATGAAAGCAACCACCTTAATCTTGGAAAATACTTGAAAATTTAGCGCAAAAAATATTTCTGCAACGGTCCTTTCTAAATTTTGTATTACTCAACTCATAACAACTAGCATTTATTTCCGCTTTACAAAACTTTACAAACCAAACTCGTTTTGTTCGAGCAACTAACAACATATGACATTTCAATCGTATAAAATATTAATCTAGCTGATAAAGTTTAATAATTAATATATATATATATATATATATAATAATATATATTATATATATTGAAAAAATTTATCATCAATGAAATATATCTAGAGAATTTATTATATATATATATATATACTATATATATAATATATATAATATATATATATATATATATATATGAACCGTCTCGTGGGGTGAAGGAGGTTGACTCGCCGACTATCTCATGTGAAGGAAGCTGGTTCAATCCATACCGCGTAGCAGTCTGAGATTATTAATTTCCTGGGCGGTAAGAATTAAACCGGCTGCAAAAAACATGTCGGTTGCGACAGGGCTTGAGATAGCCGGCCTTGAGTTCATTATCTATGCAGTATATAATTAATATATATAATATAATATACTATATATATATATATATATATATATTATATAATATATATATATATATATATATATATATATATATATATATATATCAATATATATATAATATATATAATATATATAGATAATATATATATATATATATATTATTATATAATTATCCCAGAATAGTGAGAGAGAGGGAAAATTCCCATCACTGTATGTCCTGCGTGTCGTTAAGGAGGCGACTAAAAGGGCCGTGGTAGTTTGGGTATGTGTGTCCCAAGAATGCTCATGCATGCCTCAGATACGTTAAATGTTTCCGCACCCCACCCCCAGTTCTGGGGGATATAAAGGCTAATATAATATATATATATATAATATATATATAATATATATATATATATAATATATATATGTAATATAAAATATATATATATATATACTAATACTATATATAATATATATTATATATATATATATATAATATATATAATATATATATATATATATATATATGATAAACTAAATATTTACACCGAGTAAGATATTTAAATAACAAAAATAAAACATTATCACAGAATAAATGTCAAAAAAAAAAATTATCTACTGAAATTTAAAAAATAAACAAAAAACGCAGCACCGAACTTTCATTTAAATACACAAAATAAATAAATGCTTTTATAACAAACACAGATTATCTTTCTACATAGGGCAAACAGTGGTAAAAAACTTTTCATATTGAAACTTTCCAACGTCCCCTTATTCTATATCGGATTCTTATTGGCCTGTTTTGAGAAAATAGAACAAAAAAAAAATAATAATAATATATCTAGCGACTAAGTCTATTTATTTCTATTAATTTCTATATTGGTATAAGTTCGCTTTATGTCTTTCAATCTCCGCTTTTACATCAATATTATGGCCTGCCCCAGAGCGAGTGTTTGGTGGGGAGTATTCGAGGCCACTAAGATCACCAAGATCAACTGACCCTGAATGAGGTCTTACTTCTTTATTTCTTGTAACATGAATAGGAGATGAATGTAGACTTGAAACCCCACCATGAAAAGAAGATACGGGCGGATATGGCACTCCAGGAGTCAACGGAGCAACATGGCTCTGAAATATACATATAAAAACCACTTTAGAGACAGCGCTATGAATGGTAGCAAGTTTTACCATAATTAGATCATTTAGTGAATATATTTAGAAAAAATATATATAGTTCCTAAATGACTAAATATTTTGCTGCAATATATTAAACACGTAACATGGTTACGATACTTTATAACCAGTGGTGAGCTCAAAGCGGTTAAAGCGAACCGATAATTAACTCTTTGTTTATTTGATCAAACTTGGAAACGAACCGGCAATTAACTCTTCTAAATAAGCAGAGAACCGGTTTGATAAAATTTTGGCACCTCACCACTGCTTATAACTAAATGCAAGTTATAAAGCTTGAATAATTGTAAGGCATGCATTACACAAAGTAAATAATTTATATGATACAGTTTATTACCTTTGTGTTGAATGGGAAAGGCGAGCTAAGCAACTCTTTAGTGTGCTTTTCGTCCTGTGGTGATGGGCGAAGTGGGGGAGTGGTTAGTAGACAAAGTCAAAAAAAATCGAAATTAATTTTGTTAACAGATAAATCATTCAATTATTTTTTAATTAAAAATATTAAAACATAAGCTATGTAAATTAATATAATAATAATAATAATAATAATAATAATAATAATAATAATAATAATAATAATAATAATAATAATAATAATAATAATAATAATAATAATAATAATAATAATAATAATTTACCAACCAATTATTGAACTAATTTTAAATCACTTCTATTACATTTCAGTTTTACGGTATAAGTGTTTTCCTATTTATTATTATTATTATTATTATTATTATTATTATTATTATTATTATTATTATTATTATTATTATTATTATTATTATTATTATTATTATTATTATTATTATTATTAAAATGTTTTATTTATATCAATATTTTAGAATACCTATGACTTTTGTAACTGCATTGAAATTTTTATAATATTTGAATAAAGCATTATAAATTATTGTTATTATTATTAGCCTGTTCTAACTTGTGAGTCAAATACAACCAACTTAATTTTACATAATGTCATAAAAGAACAAAGGACAAGATCTACGCCACATCAGAGCTTTAATAAATGAGTAAAAAAAAATAATAAAAGAAAAAGAAACCAGGAATCGAGAGAATC
>JABUQX010119066.1:0-5000 GCA_015478945.1 Trachelipus rathkii | reverse complement strand
AATTTAGGAGAGATTGTGATGAATGAATATGGAAGTTGTGTAACAAAGCCGTTGTGAACGGGTAAGTTCCGAAGGATTTGGAGGAGAGAGCAGAAAATAGTTACCCTTATATAAATAATTGGGTAAGGGAGATAAGGGGAACTGTATGAACTATAGGAGAATTCTTTTATAGTTTACAGAGTTTTGTAGAGAAGATATAGCTGATATTTTGGTTGAAAGAGTGCGTTGAGTGACTGAGGGGTTGATTGGTGAAGAACAAGGTGCATTTAGAAGTGGTAGAGGATGTGCAGATCAAATTTTCACATTGAAACAAATGATTGGGAAAAATGAGAGAAGAATAAATTGTATTTAGATTTTATGAACTTGTAACAGGCATTTGACAAGATTAATAGGGAATCTCTGTGGCAGGTTTTATGATATATGGTGTTAGTGGTAGGCTTTTGAATGGAATCATAAGTATGTGTGTCGATAGTGAAGCGGGTGTAAGAATAAATGGAGTGGAAAGTGATTGGTTTAATTTTAATAGTGAAGTGAGGCAGGGATGTGTTATGTCTCCATGGCTATTTAATTTGCATATGGATGGAGTAATGAAGGAATTAGAGGTAGGGATGGCAGAAGGTCCTAGATTAATGCGGAATGGAATAGAGTTGAGAATTAATGATTTGATTTGTGTGGCGAATTTGAGAGGATTGGCAGAGGGGTTTGGCAGGGTATGTAAAAGGAGGGTTTTGAGAGTAAATGTTGATAAGAGGTAAGGTGATGTTAGTGGGTGAAGAGAGTCTGCGGTGAGAAATCATGTTGGATGGTGAGCAATTGGATTAAGCATCTGAGTTTAAATATTTAGAGTATTGGATGAAAAGGGAACGGATAATGCAGAGTGTATAGAAAAGTTGTGAATGGTAGGAAGGTGGCTGGTGCAAGTAAATCCTAAGTCTTGAGTATGCTAGGGTTCTGCATGTGGGTATGTTGTTACCGGTATCAATGTATAGCAGAGAAACTATGGTGCGGAATAAGAAGTATAGATCTAAGGTGCAATCTGTTTAGATGGATAAACTTAGGGGCGTGTTAGGTGTAAGAAGAATTGATAAAATGAGGAATGAATGTGTTAGGTAGTTGAGTTGTGTGAATAAAGGCGTAACTGAGAAGAAATGGGTGTATTAAGAGAGTTTAGTCATATGGTAAGGATGGATAATAGTCGGTTGGTTAAGAGAATGCATAGTGGTAAGTGTGTTGGGAATCGACCGGCTGGGAGACCTAAGAAAAAGTGGATTGAGTCAGTAAAGGAGTGTCTTAAGGAAACGAATGCGAATTTGGTTTAAGCAAGAGGAATTGTGCATAAAAAGGAGTGAATGGCGAGGGCTTGTGAGGGGATTGGTTGTGGGCCTGGCCAAGTGGATGAATCCTTACATTGACGAGATACCACAGTGGGGCTCCGTCCAGGTGTTGTAAAGCCCAAGGGTTGATTTTTGGCTTTAAGGGTATAAGGGAAAGGTGTGTGTGTGTGGGGGGGGTGCTTTTCTTTCGACTTATGTCATGTTCTTCTGCTTAACGTTATCTTATTTCCGTGCATGCTACGCACCCTACCCCACGTGTGTGGGAATTGAGAAAGAAGTAAAGCAAGAAGATAATGATAACTAATAAATTGAATAACAACGATTTAAGAATAAAATAATAATAATAATATAATATAATTTTTTTTTTTTGAGTGGATGTACAGGGATCTCCACAGCACACAAGAATGCGGCTAGACCGGGTTTAGCAAACTAACGACAGGGAAATCCCTAACGAAACGAAAGAGGAACAAGGCTGAGATGGTTAACTTATACAAGATGTTCAGTTCCAACAGAAAGGCAAAATCCGATCACTACGAAAAATGAGATGATTCGATAAGAATGTGCTGAAGGCGATGTGAAGAGGTATAGTTAGCACGTCAGGAAAGAACTTGCTTCGAAGGGTCGAGATGGCAACGCAATCACAAAGAGATGAACAACAGTGAGAGGACTGGAGGAGCAAAATGGGCAAGTCGGGGGAACCTTCCCGGCGCCCATTAAGAAATCCATGGGTGAGATTTGTATGACCAAGACGCAATCGAACCAGGACACCTCCAGGAGGCGACCCTTCCTACAAGAAGGAAGACCCACCGGCCAAGGACGGTTGACATTCGCGAAGCTTGGCGCCACGGGGCATCCTCCGCCAACAGACTTGGCCAGCCAGAGAGGAAGCCCCCGACGTATAGAGATCGAGAAATCTGTAGCAGGGAAATGGCCCAGACGCACAGCAGGAGGAAGGTAACGGGCACTCGACACCCCGTGTGCAGCCGCCCGTTTGGCCCTCCCCATCGGCCCGTTCGTTGCCCAGGAAACAACCCACATGGAGGGGGAACCCAACAGGAACTCAATGTTGTAGTGCCTGCGCTGGTAACAAGGAGAGGACTGTTGAATGGCCACAGGCCAACGGGTTACGGGTTGACGGGTCAAGCAACGACTGGAGAGCGCCCCGAGAGTCCGAAAAGATGGTATAATTACCCACGGCTAAGGTACTGATTTCCTGTTTCACCGCCAAGGACATTGCTTTAGTTCAGCTGAGAAAACAGACAAATAGGGTGGGAAAGGGTATGGGATACAGTGATGTCCGGAAAACACAGCTGAAGCTCCCACCCCCTTCCTCCCGTCTTTGAACCATCGGTGTAAACGGTTATAGAGTCGCTATGGACCTCCGCGGGAGATACAAAGGAATCCCTCAACAAGCACCGGGTGTGCCTCCGACTTAATCAAAGACTGGATCCCACTGCAGAGAGCAGGGGGCGGAGACCCACTGGGAACGGGTAGAGGTAAAATCAAATTGCATGACCGCTCGCTGAGGGAAGGTCGAGGAAAGCGAAGGTGGAAGTAACAACCCCAGCAAATGGCCAATAAGAGGGTTGGTGACGGACACGCTCTATTATGGTGTCAAGGCCGACGAGGTAGGAACCTGAAGACGGATGAACAGCGAGCACATGAGCTGCTCCCTCCGCAGGGATAGGGCATCACCCCGGCCTCCACCTCCCGGCTTTCCCTCGGAGAGGACGGAATTGCACCCGTGCAATTCTCAGACCTTCAGTCTGAATGGGGTCAAGAAGCCGGAGGTACGATTGGAAGTTTGTGCCCATATATGGCACAACAATAGTCCAGTTAGCCCGCACCAGCATGATGTAAAAGTGGAACATGGTTTTTCTGTCCGCACCCCAAGTCTTGGAGGGGAGGTGGCGTAAGAGATCCAAGGAACGGCGGCAATAAGCTTGGAGGAGAGTAATATGAGGAAGGGTACGTGAGTGAGGCGTTCATCGAGCAACAGACCCAGGAACCGCACCCCTCGGCTCCACATGGATAGGGGAAGCCATAGAGGACGGCAACTTGAGGCAATTGTAGGGCGACCCCTACGACCGAGGATTTTCCGGAAAAGCCGGCTGTAGTTTTTTCCGAAGTGGCGAATGTACAGCCAAGCGCAGAGCACCAGGAGGCAACCCTATCGATGCAACCTGAAAGTTGACGTTCCATACAATGGAAGGTTTAGTCCAGAGATGTTACCAGGGCAAGATCGTCAACATAGATGGAACAGCGCACTGACGGCGGGATGGAATCGATAACACCATGAAAACCAATAGCGAAAAGCGCAACACGCTCAGTACAATGCCCTGCTGGCACCCCTTCGTCCAGGACAAAACGCCTCTGTACAGCGTGGCACCACAAACGGACCTGAAACGAACGACCCGACATCAACAACTGAAGGAATAGGGGAAGTTGTCCCCAAAGTCCCCAAGGAATGGAGGCTCCGCAAAACCCCCAACCTCCACGTGCTATTCATACGCCTTTTCGAGGTCAAAGAAACGGCCAAGGTCATTTTGTTGGAAGCAAATGACTCAGAATGCTGGTGATCCAAAGAGCGGGACGATCCTGGGTCGACCCACGGCGACGAAACCAAATTGTAGTCGGAAAATGCATGGAGTTTGCTCCAACGTGGGAACAAGACGGGAAGCCACCAATATGTACATAAGCTTATATATATTTAATGTCTATGAAATAGGGCGATGGTTACTGGAAGAAGTCGGATCCTTTCCAGGTTTGGGAATGAGGACAATATATGCAGTAGACCAAACGGGAGGGAAGACCCCCTTCACCCATATTCTATCGTATAAGCCGAGAAGAAGGCAATGGCAGAAGGATGAGCATGGCGAAGCATCTGAAAGGAGATGCCGTCAGGGCCAGGCGCTCCATCCCCGCAAAAGCTTAAGGGCGTCTAGGAACTCGGCCCTGCGTGAATAGCCGGTTGTAGGAAGGTCTGTTCCGGCGAACAGAAAAATCAGGAAACTCCACCCGCAAGCTACTAGAACGAAAAGGTTCAGGATAACGGGAGCCGCTGGAGCAGGACGCGAAGTGATAACCCAATTCGTCCGCCACAACCCCGGGAGCAGAGATGACATCAGAAGTTTGCGGGCCGTAAACGAGGATAATAGGCGAATCAGCATGGTGTTTTCGGGAAATTTTTCGCACCCTTTGTATGGACTGATGATACTGGCGTAGAAGAATTAACGGTGGAAGCGTACGGCGATTAATACGCCGGGACGTTGCCGCCGAAGCCTTTAACAGAATCAAAGTTGGAAGGTGTGGGAGTCTGTTTATACAGCTTATACAACTTACGCTTTTTTCACGATTAGCCCGAGCACACTCGTGGTTTCCACCAGGGGGTTGTAGATTTCCGGGTCCCAGATGAACGAGGGTATCATGCTCCGTTGCGCCTAAAGGATAACTTTCCTGAAAGTAAGTTGAAGGCATCCGCCGGCCGACGGACACGTTAGTTGCAGGAAAGATGGAAAGTAAGTGCCCTGGTGAAAGGAAGACCAGTCTGCCCTGTCATAGCGCCAGCCAGAATTAAGTGGGAGCTGCGACTGCGGCCGAAGGATGTATACGAGTAGGGTTAGTTGGGCACTTACCACAGAGAAAAGACGACCTCTCCCACCCAAA
>JABUQX010119065.1:30000-33546 GCA_015478945.1 Trachelipus rathkii | reverse complement strand
TTTTGGGTGGGAGAGGTCGTCTTTTCTCTGTGGTAGTGACCACTACCCTATCGTGATACCATCCTTCGGCCCCAGTCCGCAGCTCCCACCTTATTCTGGCTGGCGCTATGACAGGGCAGACTGGTCTTCTTTTCACCAGGCCACTTACTTTTCCATCTTTCCTGCAACTAACGTGTTCCCGTCGCCGGCGGATGCCTTCACTTACTTTCAGGAAGTTATCCTTCAGGCGGCAACGGAGCATATACCCCGTTCATCTGGGACCCGGAAATCTACAACCCCCTGGTGGAACCAGGAGTGTGCTCGGGCTAATCATGAAAAGCGTAAGTGTTATAAGCTGATAAAACCAGAACTCCCACCCTTCCAACTTGATCTGTTTAAGGGCTTCGGCGGGCCGCTCCCGGGCGTATTAATCGCCGTACGCTTTCCACCGTTAATTCTTCAACGCCTATAATCAGTCCATAAAAAGGTGCGAAAAATGTTCCCGAAAACACCATGCTGATTCGCCTATTATCCTCGTTACGGCCGCAAACTTCTTGATGTCATCTTGCTCCCGGGTTGTGCGCGACGCAGTTGGGATATCACTTTTGCGTCCTGCTCCAGCGGCTCCCGTTATCCGGAACCTTTTCGTTCTAGTAGCTTGCGGGTGGAGTTGGCCTGATTTTTCTTGTTCCGCCTGGAACAGGCCTTCCATACAACCGGCTATTTACCAGGGCCGAGTTCCTAGACGCCCTCAAGTTTTGCGGGGATGGAGCGCCTTGCGCCCTGACGGCATCTCCTTCCAGATGCTTCGGCCATGCTCATCCATCTGCCACTGCCTTCCTCTCGGCTTATACAATAGAATATGGGGGGAGGGGGTCTTCCCTCTGTTTAGTTTACTCCATATATTGTCCCCATTCCCAAAACTGGGAAGGATCCGACTTCTTCCGATAATCATCGCCCTATTTCATTGACCTGCAATACATGTAAGCTCATGGAGAGATTGGTGGCTTCCCGTCTTGTTCCCACGTTGGAGAAACTCCATGCATTTTCCGACTACCAATTTGGTTTTCGTCGCCATCGCTCGACCCAGGATCCTCTCCTTCGGTTGGATCACGACATTCGTGAGTCATTTGCTTCCAACAAAATGACCTGGCCGTCTTCTTTGACCTCGAAAAGGCCTTATGATAGCACGTGGAGGTTTGGGGGTTTACAGAGTCTCCATTCATTGAACCTTAGGAGGCAACTTGACCTCTTTCTTCAGTTGTTGATGTCGGATCGTTCGTTTCAGGTCCGTTGTGGTGCCACGCTGTCGAGGCGTTTTGTCCTGGACGAAGGGGTGCCGCAGGGCATTGTACTGAGCGTGTTGCTTTTTCGCTATTGGTGGTCAATGGTGTTATCGATTCCATCCCGACGTCATGTCCGCTGCTCCATCTATGTTGACGATCTTCCCTGTACATCTCTGGAGCTTAACTTCCTTGTATGGGTGCGTCAACTTCAGCTTGCAATCGATAGGGTTTCCTCCTGGTGCTCTGCGCGTGGCTCATTCTCCACTTCGAAAACTACAGCCGTGCTTTTTCCGGAAAAATCCTCGTGTAGGGGTCGCCTACAATTGCCTTCAAAGTTACGTCTCTATGGCTCCCCTATCCGTGTGGAGCCGAGGGTGCAGTTCCTGGGTCTGTTGCTCGATGAGCGCCTCACGTACCTTCCTCATATTACTCTCCTCAAAGCTAATTGCCGCCGTCCTTTGGACTTTTACGGCACCTAACCTCCAAGACTTGGGGTGCGGACAGAGAAAAACCATGCTCCACTTTTACATCATGCTGGTGCGGGCTTAAACTGGGACTATGTTGTGTGCCATATATGGGCGGACCTTCCAGTCCTACCTCCGCCTCTGACCCCATTCAGACTGAAAGGTCTGAGAATTGCCACGGGGTGCATTCCGTTCCTCTCCGAGGGAGAGCCTGGGTGGAGGCGGGGGTGATGCCCCTATCCCTGCGAAGGGAGCAGCTCATGTGCTCCGCTGTTCATTCCGTCTTCAGGTTCCTACCTTGTCGGCCGGCCTTGACACCTATAATAGAGCGTGTCCGTCACAACCCTTCTTATTTGGCCATTTGCTGGGGTTGTTACTTTCATCTTCGCTTTCCTCGAACTTCCTCAGCGAGCGGTCATGCAATTGATTTTTAACCTCTACCCGTTTCCCAGTGGGTCTCTCGCCCCCTGCTCTCTGCAGTTGGGATCCAGTCTTTGAATTAAGTCGGGAGGCACACCGGTTGCTGTTGAGGGATCCTTTGTATCTCACGCGGAGGTCCATAAGCGACTCTATTAGCGGTTTACACCGATGCGTTCAAAGACGGAGGAAGGGGTGGGAGCCTCAGCTGTGTTTCCGGACATCACTGTATCCCATACCCTTCCACCCTATTTGTCTGTTTCTCAGCTGAACTAAAGCAATGTCCTTGGCGGTGAAACAGGATCAGTACCTTAGCCCGTGGGGAATTTATACGATCTTTTCGGATTTCGGAAGCGCCTCTCCAGTCGTTGCTTTGACCGGTCAACCGTAACCCGTTGGGTCTGTGCCATTCAAACAGTCCTCTCCTTGTTAACCAGCGCAGCACTACAACATTGAGTTCTGTTGGTTCCCTCCCTGTGGGTGTTCCTTGGGCAACGAACGGGGCGATGGGACCAAACGCGGCGGCTGCACACGGGGATGTCGAGTGCCCGTTACCTTCCTCTTGCTGGTGCGTCTGGGCCATTTCCCTGCTACAGATTTCTCCATCTCTTGCGTCGGGGCTTCCTCTCTGGCTGGCAGTCATGTGGGCGAGGGATGCTACGTGGCGCCAAGCTTCGAATGTCAAACCCGTTCCTTGCCGGTGGTCTTCTTCTTGTAGGAGGAGTCGCCTCCTGGAGGTGGTCCTTGGCTCGATTGCGTCTTGGTCATACAAATCTCACCCATGGATTTCTTATGGCGCGGGAGGTTCCCCCGACCTGCCCATTTTGGTCCTCCAGTTGTCCTCTCACTGTTTGTTCTCCCTTTGTGGGTTGCGTTGACCATCTCGACCCTTCGAAGCAAGTTCTTTCCTGACGTGCTAACTATACCTCTTCAGCATCGCCTTCAGCACATCTTATCCGAAATCATCTCATTTTCGTTAGTGACGTGTTTTTTTGCCTTCTTTTGGAACGACATATATGTACAAGGATCTGACCATCTCAGCCTCTATCCACTTGCTTTCCTTAACGATTTCCCCTGTCGTTAGTTGACTAACACGGTATGCCGCATTCTTGTGTGCTGTGGGAGATCCCTGTACATCCACTCAAAAAAAAAAAAATTATTATTATTATTATTATTATTATTATTATTATTATTATTATTATTATTATTATTATTATTATTATCATTATCTGCTTTCTTCTTCCTTCACATCCCCAAGATGGTGGTTAGGATGCGTAGCATGCACGGAAATAAGATAGTTAAGCAGAAGAACATGACATAAGTCGAAAGGAAAGCACCCCCCCCCCCACACACACACACCTTTCCCTTATACCCTTAAAGCCAAAAATCAACCCTTGGGC
>JABUQX010119065.1:0-25000 GCA_015478945.1 Trachelipus rathkii | reverse complement strand
TGTGGTATAAAATAATCTTAATTAAATCAGTGAAGTAGTATATTGTTAATTAATATGGGAAAATATAAAATAAATTACTTTAATAAATAATTTGTTAATTTTCTATCCTTTTGGTATATATATGTGTTTTTTTAGCAGAGGTTCTAACATATCTTATTATTACGAAACAATTGCACTATAGTTATATGTGCGTTCGTTTATACTCGTACATTCACTCGTGATATACAATAAGCTTATTCCATCTCGTAGAATGTAAATACTAGTATCTATACGGTCATGCTATCCCTCATATCCGGGCGTGGATTCCGAGCCCTGTCTTCTTTTCCTCGTGCTGCTCTCAGTCGGCTTCTACAGTTGGCTCATTAGGGTGAGCTGCATATTATTTTTGTATTTTATCTCATGTCTATCTTTGTGGCGGCATTTGTGATGTCAGACTACTTGAAAAATCTATGCGATCCTTCTACTACTCTATCTACTTAAACTTTTGTTATGTATCGTCCTTACTGAGGTCATATTTATACTGTATTCTTTATGGGCAAAACCGCAAAAAAAAAAAAATTTAATGAAAATTTATTTAGAATTGTCTAGTTCACCTATTCTGTACCAGATGAATATGAGATTTCTAAATCAAATTAATAGAATCGAAAATATAGTTAAGGAAAAATATAATAAAGCAGAACAACGTCCATAAGAAGTTCATTTATCGGTGTAGAGTGAGTTCCGAGCTATCCAGGCCTCGAGTGTCAAGTAGCTTAGACGTGTCTACCAAAACTTACAAACTTAGCGATCACATCACTGAGGTGTTAAAGTGTGTATAGGTCCATAGATTATGTTTCAAAAGTTTGATAAATACGGAATTCTGAGTGTCCAAATAACGTGCGCCAGAACTTTTTATTTCCATATAAACCATTTATAGGTGGATAGCTGCGTCCCATCTTTCAATTTCGTTCACTAACTCGAAATGAGCTGTTGATTTATGCAAATCAAACTCTTTAAATTCGATGTACATGAAATGTGATCTAAGATTGCTGACCGCAGTGAAAGCGTGAATAAATTAGTGCGGATATCCCAATATGATTGTGCCCCCAACCCTATTTTAATACCCACTCTGATTATCTAATCTTACAGCGTTAATGTTTTATTCTTACAATCAATCTCATTATTCTCATATTTGTCTACTCAAATGCCAAAGACAGAAACAAGAGTTACTTATATAAAAGAAAACAAAATTTTTCCGCTCCCTGTCACAACATTGTATTTAAAGTACAGAGTGATGTGAGCGACTGATAGACAATGCAATAGGAGCACTAGTTTGCTGTCGAATGAACTCGTTTTTTCACGCACAGATCGCTTGGAAATCGTAGGAAGTAAAGCAAATGTCTAATGTGATTATAAATAAATAACACCATCGTACCGTGAGTGTTATATGGATGTACGGATGCATGATTAGTCGGGATTGCGTTGAAGCGATGGCTTGAATGTATAGTGGTGATTGTGTGAATGCAAACAGTGGAGACCAAAAAAGTGGATTGAGTCCGGTAAAGGAACTGAGGAGAAAATGAGTTTATGGCAGATGCGAGAAGAAAGTGCAAAATAGACGGTAATGGTGAGTTTTTGAGGATATTGTTGTGGCCTCTGGTCAAGGATGAACCCTACTTGACGAGGTACCATAGTGGGGTCCGTCGCGGTCCCAAGAAGCTCTAGGGTGATTTTCTGATTTCAAACGAGTTTTCGCTGAAAGGCTATAAGGGTGGTTAAGCGGGCCTTCTTTTCGACCTTTCATATTTAATTTATACTTAGTTTCCGGTGCATTTACGCACCTTACCCCCAGGCCTGGGGAGAAAAGTGGGTGTGGTGATGATGATAAAAGTGTTGCAGTGATACAAACTGCAAGAATGAGTTTTGATTTATGATTTTCCGCATAATGAAATATGTTAGTGTGCTAATTAATTCTTAAATTTTATTAGATTATAATTTATTTGTTTTTTATTTTTGTTATTGCTTCATAGAATTTAATTTATGGCGAAAATAGGTATGGGAGTACTAAGAAACTTAAAAAAATTAGCATTATTGGAGCGGCTTCTTTGAGCCACAAAGGGTATACTACTGTAATTCCAAGGATTAGCAGTAAAGGAGTTATTTGGTGAATACAAAGAGAAAAAAATATTTACTATAAATGTCTATTATTATTTTCAAATTCCTTCTTATTGCTTACTCTATTTTGTCGAAGTTGGCTTTTTGTGTTCTAAGAAATGTTAAATTTGCAAAGGTTCTCAAATATTTTTCTTTCTTGATCGCGTGATACCCTTCACTCCCACAGATGGGGGTGTAGAGATGTCTAGAGCGAATGCATGGAAAATCTTGAGCATGCATTAAGATTCCTAAAGAAGAAGTAAGGGGTAGTGGAGTGCGCCAACCCTGCTTACCACTGTCCATCAGTAGCCTCCAAAGACACGCAGAACGTACGCTGTGGCAATTTTTTCTCCCCCCACACACTAGGATATATGAAAGTGTTGTCTAAAAGTAATAGTAGTATTGTTTTATGGTCTGGAGGGGATGTGGTAATAACGGAGGTCTACCCCGAGTATAGAGAAAATGTATATGAGCGAAAGAGGGCGACATTGAGCACGTAGTTTATGGGATTTTACCTCACCCAGAGGGATAGTTCAAATGGAGGGAGCAACCTCATCACATGCGTAGGCGTAGACAGACGCATACAGTATTCTTTTCCTGTTCCTTTTTTTTTTGTAATTTCTTTGTAATCATATGATTATTTTTTATTTTATTCATGGATTTAGTTTATTCCAATTAGGTGTCATATTGAAGTTTATTTTCATCAAGAGTCCATATTCAGCAAAATTTAGCCAATATTTATGCATATTTTCATTAACTCTTATATTCCATAATCACAATGGATCTTCATGCTTCTCAAATTCAAGGTTTCTTTGACATTCCAGTGGACAACCTTTATGCTGAACCTGCCGTCCTTAGGTGGATTAGAGAAAACATCCACTGTCTTAGTAATTCTATAATAGTAATTAAACACGTGATGCTGGTGGAGCCAAAAGGTATAGATAAAAAGTTTCGGTACTATATTTTTTTAGTTTTGTCTTATAACTTTTAAAACACTTTGAAGAATCTTTCCAATGTGTTATATTATGACGTAGGAGGTTTACCATACACATTTAAATGTTTTCAGAGTTACATCTATAGCAGATAGATTAAATGTTGAGTTTGCCCTTATTCACAAAGAGAGGAAGAAGGCTAATGAAGTTGCATCTATGGTCCTGGTAGGAGATGTGAAGGATCGTATTGCTATTCTGGTTGATGATATGGCTGACACGTGTGGAACTATTTGCCAGGCTGCTGAGAAGTAAGCGCAGTACTCCATTAATATTTTTCTTAAGGCGGCTGAAGTTTTATCTTTGTTTTAAATAGAGCGGCGACAAGTTTTTTCTTAGTTGACTAATTCATTCTTATTTTTCTAACAGATTGAAGGAAGCTGGAGCCAATAAAGTTTATGCCATCTTGACGCATGGAATCTTCTCTGGACCTGCAGTTTCAAGAATTAACAGTGCTTCATTTGAGGCAGTTGTGGTCACCAATACAATCCCTCAAGAACAACACATGAAAGAGTCTTCAAAGATACAGGTAAACCCGAAAATTGCATTGCTTATGTTATTAAGGTAACATTACACCTAAATAACTGTTCTGAAAGATGTCTCAACATAATTCTTTTTGTTTCAGTTAATCGACATTTCCAACATCTTAGCAGAAGCCATTCGTCGAACACACAATGGAGAGAGTGTTTCATTTCTGTTTAACTCTGTTCCCCTTTAATACATGTAACTACTCGAGAAAGACCCATTATATTATACTCTTACATACCCCGCTGCAACCTGGTACAATTTAACTTCATTATAGTTAAGTTCAAATCCCAACAAATCAACGAAAGACATAATGTCGAAGGAATATTTTTGGCCTCGTTAGTTTGAAAAGTTTTTCAACGTTAATCCTACTTAAGCCTGCGCTATATTTGCCAATAACTGATGCAGAAGATGCTAATAGTAAATATAATATGTGTAGAGACCATCATATATGTTTTACTACCACACCAATACCATTTAATAAGTAAACCCACCAACTCACAAGAATAACCATAAAAAATACAAAAAAATAAATAAAATCTAAAACACAACTACTAAACCTCACAAGAAATCGACGTAACCACTCTAGAACAAATAGCAAACGAGAGCTCTCGCATGACAAAAAAAAAGATCACAGAAGAAGGCCACCTCAGCAACCCCTCAACACACTAAACATCCACAAATAAACTACAAGAGAAGAAGATAAAGACTATAAACCCAGTCCAAGCATACTGAACATCTCATCACAGATTTTTTAGTTAGAAGAACTGAAAGAAAAAACGAAGAGACATAGCAAGACAAAGAAACAAACAATCAAAGATAAGAGAGCCACGAAAAACAAAGCTGCCTACAGGAAAAATCCCATGGCAAGAAAAGCCCAATCCATAATCATGCCAAGCAAAAATATCACCACTCCCATCAGTCGAGAGCACGTATTATAGGAATGTAAACACTCCAAAAAGAACAGCTCTCGCAGAACTAGAAAGCAGGCATCACAATGAAATAAAGATAAGATACACTATCTAAAAAAATAGATACATTGAAAAGCGACCACGATAATAGGCATCATACTAATAACAAAAGAATCTCTGTAAAAATCAAGTAAAAACAAAAGGTGGTTAACTTAAAAATTACTAAAAGAAATGAAAAAAAACAAAACAAAAAAAGTAAATATATAATTATAATATCAAATTAATAATCTTATAAATAAAACTTAACAATCCAAATAGAAATTAAAACTAAGATTACAAACAACCGAGTCTAGCAGTTACACAAATCACACTTAAAAATATCAGGATCCAACTTCAAATTCGTATCCACCAAAAAAAAAACGTACGGTATCGCCTCATTATCGTACATCCCAATAAAAATAAAATATATTATAAATATAAAAATATAAAAATAAATAATATAAAAAAATAAAAAATAATATATATAAATATATATATATAAAACGATTTTGGAAAAAATATAAAAGTTTTTTATTTTCCCTAAACCACTATAGTAGTAAGCTAACTATAGACCCGAAGTGAGCTATTGTATAGGGTAGGATTGAAGTTCATCTGTATTTCTAATTTAGACTGAGACAGTTTCCGATTGCGGCCTGCGTTATCGCTATCTTTAAATGTAGTTATTATAGGTAAAGCAAGGTAAAATAAAGTAAGTAAGATTGGTAGAGAGTGATGAGCTGAAGCATAATCTAAATAAATTTCAGCTAAATGTTAGTTTATACATCGAAGCAAAGCGATATAATAATATAAGTAATAAGTAAACTATTAATATATAATTAAGCTAATTGTATGTAAGGTCCATATAATAGTAAGTATTGTGCACAATAAGTTTAGGGACCATACTTATTAAAAGAAATGACTAAGAAATAATTGCTATATAGAGAGAGTATGCAACATAGTAAATATAAAATACCAATAAATAAGCCAGCAACAAGTATCACATATCCTGAGATGACTCTACTACCGATAGAAGGTTAGAGAGGCGATATCAAAATGACGTGATAAGTTAGCGCGCGTCACAAGGAGAGAAGATATAAGGAAATCGCTATTCTCACGATGCTGTACACGAAAAAAGAGACGATCGTATCGTGCTGTGAGCACTTCGAGCGAGTGACACCTATAAAGAATACCAAGTCTCACACAATTAACGTTACAATACTATCTAGACTAATTACAACAGCTGTATTACCATCAAACTCGTAAAGACCAAACGAAATAACAATATCATATAACTTAGCGCAAGACAAACACAAAGCGAGGATATAGGCGCCTAAGAGAAACATCAACGTTCGCCAGCGTCTTCCCCAAGCCATACCCCAAAAGCCAAATCCTGCCACTATACTACAAGACTAACATATACAAGGAAGAAAGCCATGCATACTCTAGGTTGACCTAGAAAAACAATTACCAATTAAGACAATAGCGCGCTCTGTATCACCAAATTTGTAGCGAATGAGATACATATACACTCGTCCATCAGGACAGTTGTTTGAGTGGTTTAAACCATACGCGAATATATAGTACTGACTCCAATTATAGCAACATTTAATGATACAATGGGTCCATTGACGATAGCAGCTCATATAGGACAGATGGGAGTACAGATCCTTTGTACCACACGCAGTAAAATTTCAAATTCTATATGTATAGACCAAGACCAAGCCTATATATAGCCACGCAAGCCATAACTGTGTAGAACATACTAAGGATATCTAATTATGAATGATAAGTCGTGGTTATTACGATGTACAAATAAATATCACTACTGTCGACCTAAAAAACAAGCAGAAACAAATCACAATCCTACCCACTATCACGAAACTAAAAAACAACAAAGCCCTAATCTAATATATATATATATAACGGTAAACTTAGCTTTGAATACTGAGTTAGATTCTTAAAAGAGCGAATAATTGTGGATGATATTAATGTAATATAGGTATATCATTAGTATCATTTATTATATTATATTATGACATAAGCCAAATGAGATATGGATATTTATGTTACAGGAATTATATAGACAAGCCCATATTAAGGGCCAATGCTTTGTGGGATTTGCATGAGTGAAGCTAAATTGTATTTGTGTTAGTATGGGTTGAACTGGGACCAGATCTTTGATCATGTTTGATGGAAATATCTTACGTTACTTCTATGTTATATATCTATTATGTTATATCTTATGTTATATTTCACTTAGTTTATACTAATACTTTTATATTTATTTTATTGGGGTGATATCACCCAGCATGTACACAATACACATGTAATTCAGATAAAATAAAATTATGATATGCAAATATCAGTTGATTCAGCACTGCCACAATCATATCACCTCCAACTATCTGCGGCGCGACTGCGGCTGAAACCCGATCCCGGAAGCCATCTCCAGCGAAGTCCGGACCCAATGCTACTCCATTCATTATAATGTCTATATCAGTATATTTTGAAAAGTTCTTACCTAGGTGTATAGTAAATACATAGTTCTCTCCATTAATTCTGATATATTATCTACCAATCCCTTGGCTGTTTCTACTCATTAATTATACTTAATTTCTTTAATCGTGAGAATCCCTCCCGATCTGAGAAGACATGCAAAACCTGTTAACTGACTTGGTCATACAGGTATAACTGGAAACTAACTTTTCTATAAATAGATGCCTTATTACTTGTTAGCACCTAATTTTCCGCTCTTATCTTCCTGGTATATAGTAGTGTGAATCCTCTCTATCCTTATATGTTACCCATCTCCTACCATAAAGTCTCTACATCCCTATAAACTAAACTTATTTTTGATATCTCATCCATCTATCGCTTTCCTTCTTACCACATCTGAATAGTGTATGTATAGTTCTCCAAATTCTTCAATTCAAGATAAGTATAATAATAGTCAAGCAACTCTCTCTTCCTCCCGTATCTCAACCAACCTGCGGACTCATCTGCATTCCTTCATCCTCTCCCCATCGTCCTCTCAAGTGTCCATGCCGCCCGGTATGGATTACAGATCGGTGGCATGCCTAAACATGCACGGTAGGAAGCGGGCACTGGACGGCCATTTGATAATACAAAAATACAACAGGGAAAACACATCTTCAAAAACAAATGTTACATCCTCTCCAAAACCCAAGTCCCACAAACTATTACACCAGATATAATAAAAACCACATAGAAACATACCATTACTAGCTAAATTAAAAAATATATTACAATACCCATAGAAAGAACCGCAAATCTATAAAAACTCATCTCCTCGCGCATGTTTTGAGGCATGATGTTGCTTTCGTGTGGCGCACGTCCCCTCCCAGCTTTTCCTATGTCCACAAACTAAACACTCCGCCTTCAGGTGTGGAAGGCACGCACATGTCTACCGTCCGAAAAAAGGAAGCCGACTTTCGAATTCCACTAACATCTCCCAAGCTCTCACTGATCTATCTTAAGGATCTGAAACCCTGCTCAACCTCACTAGATCATCTGGAATCCAGTCACGTCGTCGCTTCGCCAGTATCCGTCGAGGCGCTCGAGGTACGTGGAGAGAGTACCCTATCTACTGATGATGGGCTACCGCCTGGATGAACTACGGTGGAGCGACTGCGGGTTTATAAAATTAGAGAGGGGGCGCATGGACACTATATGAACCAAAGCATTGAACTCCAGAGAGGCGTTAATATGGTATGGCACGCGTGCACGCTCCCAAAAGCTCCCTCCGTCTGGGTTCCGTCCTTCTCCTGGCATACTGTGAGAGAACATAGTCACCGATACTAAAAATGCTCACAATTATGATACAGAGCAGTAAGAGTGAGTGGTAGACATGTGCTCTACACATTTAATGCTGCTACATTTTAGTGATAGTGGCGTCAGAGGCGCTTAACACCTACTAAAGTCCCTATCATATAATGGATCCGCAATAAACTCGATCCACTCAGTAGTGCTGAGGACCGACCCTGTCAAGCAGTCACCAAAGAACAACAGGAGACCCAATAACTGATGTGAACATCTAGAAGACCTACGTACTGAATCAACCAGAGTCATTATTCTCGCAAAACCATGAAATTAGGAAATGTACCGTAAGGAAAGAATCGCGACCTGAAATGCACTGAAATCAACCTACAAATACCTCCAAGACACCCAACTGCCTACCTCGAATCGCTGTGCTGCCGGGACAAGATAAACATCGGGCCGTACATTAGACAAAAAAAAGCGCACAAACCGCGCAATCAACAATTAAACTGTCCTGCACCTAGGCTTGCCAAAATACCGGTGAGGTCTGGACTGCGGAGATGCTCTCTGGTACATCCACATTACTCAGGGCTTGCAGCCGCCCAGGTAAGTGTTAGTAGACGAGGCCTGCATAGCTGGGTGGTCGCTGAGGACGCCCGTGCACTATTAGAAGGCGAGGTCAAAGGCAAAAGACTTAAAACTGGACTCCACTTCACTGCTGCGCTCTCAGCGCACCTCAAGGATCACCACGGTCAGACGTCATAGTCTACGAAGACCTCTCTGCATCGCGATCCCACCACAATACGTCGCTTTTCTGATGCACCATAGGCTTGTATTTCTCTAGACAGGAAAAGTGTTGTGATGTGAACTGCACGTATCACGCAGCACGCTCCCTCCTTCCGTCACTATACTGCGATCCTCATCTATGACAACCGCCAAATAATTCTCCCCCACCCAAGCCGTCGTCTATAGGCCACTGGCGTAATACCGACTGGTACGTTCTAACGGTCCGCAAACACTCCCTTATAACCTTTGAAATAAGAACTCCAGCCACACGTAAATTAACAACCTATATTTGAACCGCATTAATAATATCAATACTAGACTAGTTTTAATTTGTCAGGTAATTATTGGACCTCGACAATAGTTATAATTATTCAAAAATAGTAAAGCTTAATTATTAAATACCTAACTTTAATGTTATAACTAACTTACATTATATAGAATTAAATATAAATTATATATGATATATTATATATAATAATATTATAAATTAATATATCTATTAATAATATATTGGTACATTTTATATATGAGTGAATTCATGTTCATATTATATGGTATTAATATATATGATATATAATAATATAATATAGTATGTATATATATATTAATAGATAACAATAATTGGAATATATACGTATATGAATATATACATATGTATATATATTATATATATATATTAATTCACTTAATTATTATATATATAATGATATATAATAATATATGAATATAGTTATATCTATATTATATATAGAGATATTAGGTATCTAAGAGTTCTCTTCTCCTAAGATATAGAAGAACATTAGATTAACTATTACTCTTCCACTTCTAGATATAAATATTGGAATCGAACTAGATACTAGAGTAGAACAGTATGTCTTTCTACCAACTTATAGAGACTACAGTTAGACACTCAGAATCTCCAGTAGGTATTGATGGTATTATAAAATAGTGTATATATACTAATTAATGTTAATAAATGACATGCCCATGTCCAGAGAAATAGTAAAATCATGATACTTGAGTATAATATTATAGATATAAATGATGTTGAGATAAATCTATACAAAGCTGACAAGTAGCATATATTATACTTTCCCTTGAAAGTCAACAAACGTTTGGATAAAAAATTTTGTCCTCAATAAATGTGTTAATACAAGCGTTTAATTTTAAATATATAGTGTCTTTATATGTCCGCTTTGAGAGGTATTCTCGCGTTTCATATTTAGCTGTCAATCGCACGTGCCCCTCTTAATAGTCATGGTAACTCCAAATTATAAATGTGAGTCTTGATCTATTTTGGTTTCGACATAATTTTGAGGACTATAATTTACGTGCATTAAAGTATGCGCAAAGCGTCATTATACTACATTAACTGTGTGTGAATTTAATTTCCAGTCTCAATAAGAGGTACTATATAATAAAAATATTGTGATTTTAGATTACTCTCAATTGTAATAGTCTCATCAATTTATAAATTATAAAAATATGAAAAATTATAATATAAGTGTAAGCAAATGTTATCTTCACAAGTATAACCTATAAACTGAGGACCCGATTGACTGAAAAAAATATCTCTCTCTCTCACTTCCTATTCTCGTAAAATATTTTAAATTAACAATATTTTAAAAAGTATTAAATATGTGCTAATACACTAAAATCCACTCAGTGCGTGCGGTATTCGTCAATATCCTAGCCGTACTCTCAATATATTCCGTATCTACTCATACATCTACTCGCTCATCCTCCAAATGGTCATCTACATATGCGTTCTCTATGTCTTCGTACTATATACATATCAAATTCTGTTTAAATCTACCTGACATTAAAGAATACTTCCTCACTTTCGATAGTCAATTTTTTCTATCTTGCCTTTATAGGCTGCAGTAACTACTCTCTGATCCGATACACGATGCATCTTTTTTAGCACATAATGCCAATAACCTCTACTACTGCGTCCTCTTGAAGTTCGAACTATGTTTCTAGCTATGCTAGGAAGTATTTAAACAAACAAAAACTTTCAAAAATTCTAAATCATAATACCAAATAAAATGAAACATTTGGTGCAGAGTTAAGATTTAGTTTTAAATTTTTAATAAAAATTGGTGTTTAACAAAAACGAAAGGCTTAAATGCATGAATAAACGTTTGAAATCAACACATTTTACTCTTTTCTTTATACAAATTCTCTTAAGCTTAATAAATTTACAATGAATATAATTTACGAAACTTCTCAAAATTAAAATTTTAGATTTATAAAATTTTTTGTACAGTAAAACTGCAAAACCAACAAAATAATAAAACATTGGTACCCAACCATCGAAAGTCTAAACGAGTATATTATATATATATTATATACTATATAATTATACTATATAACTATATATATATATAATATATATTAATTCTCTATATATAATTATACTATATATATTACTTATATACTATTATTATACTATTATCTATTATATCATATAGTTTACATGGACTAATTGACTAATATACTATCTATATATATATAATATATAATATATTTATATAATTTTTCAAATTATTTGGATATTTCCCCCAAACGAGGAAAACCTACTAGAAAGTAATATCCGATTCCGGCCGGCATAAACAATGAATTCGGCCGGCATACCGGTATTAGTCAAAAAACTTGGCTCCCGGATAGGCCGCGATTACGGAGACGTTGCCGGACTATCCGGCCCATCCCTAAATTATCACTTATATATATATATATACTTATATATATATACTATTATATTATATATATTATACTATCATTATATATATATAATATATATATATACTTATAATCTCTATATATATATATTATTATATATATATATATTATTCCAAAAAGTAAGATTTTGATGATGCCGCATTTAATTATGTATTGGATTTGCCTGAAAATTACAAGTTATCTCCCTTAAAATAAGTATGACCCTTGCGAGGTACACAGCGGTTTCCCAATGTTTCTCCATTTGTCATAACAGTACCGAAGTCATTTTCCTGAAGGTTGTTTAGTTCACGTGTTTACAGTATTTTTGTTTTCCATCGTACCAAAATGATAACCCTACAACTTCATTTAACTTAGGGAAGAGGTAAAAATAGCACGGAGCTAGATCTGGGCGTATGGAGGATGTCGAAGTACTTGAATGTATTTTTCCCAGAAATTCCATATTTGCAAGAGCTCAGTGCGAGATGGGTCGTTACGATATATATATTATATACTATATATATATATATATATATATATCATATAATATATATATATACATAATTATATATATATAGTACTATATATATATATATATACTATATATATCATATATAACTTATATATATTATATATATATACGTGAAAACGGGGCAATCGTCCAAATCAGGGGTATTCAAAATGCTAAGGTTTATGGAGGACTTTATATGTTTTTTTTTTTTCAAAAAAATTTTTTTAATTGAAATAGTTATCCTTTAGGAGTAAAATTAGTATAATGTATTGTATATATAATATAGGATTAATGTTAGAGGCCGTATTAATGTGGACCGAATTGCCCACGATTTTGGGGGGCGGGCAATTCGGTCCACTTCAATTTCCACATCCCTAAGAATCCTCAATTAAAGTGTTTTATTCAATATAAATTATGATAAGTCAGTTTTTATTTTAACATAATGTATTACAATATTATTTTAAGAAATGGGTTCGAAAAACGTAAAAAATGTTCGAGTTGCGTTCGTTGGTCAAACCTGCAAAATCGGTTTAAAAAAGCCGCCTCAAGTAAGGAATTCCTTGATTCTGTAAGGTTGCTTCTTTTTATTCTGTATCTATACAGAATTGAGAGGAAATTCTTCGTTGGTGAGCGTGCTTTTTTTACGATTTTGCATGTTTGACAAAAATGAACGTTTATCTGTTTGACAATAAAATGAACGCAAGCTCAAGCGGTTTAGGTCTCTTTTGATACATAATGGTCATTACAATATTATTTCAAAGAAATTGGGTTGAAACTAATAAAATGTTTTCGAGTTTGCCTCGTTCGCTTTTCTGTCAAACGCAAAATAGTAAAAAAATGCTCACCAAACGTCAAGGGAATTTCCTTAATTCTTTTGTATGTCTACAGAATTAATGGAAATCTTTACGTTCTTGATGTGGAGCATTTTTTAATGAATTTTCTCGCTGTTGACAAAAACGAACTGTAATGTAAAATTAATTCTGTATAGGTTGCAATTCTTTTTATTTATCTTAACAAGCTCAGAAGAAATTCTTTAGGTTGGTGAGCGTTTCTTACGATTTTGCGCTGTTTTGACAAAACGAACGCCAAAACGCTTTCGACAAAAAACGAATGCAAAAACTCGAGCGTTTTCAGGAATATTACGTTTCGTAAGAACCAATGCAAGACCAAAACTGCTTAAGGGTCTTGCAACATCATCATTCAGGAGTACCCGTACCCTGCCGTGTTACCTTGCGTAAGGGAACCATCTTGCTGACAAAAATTGTATAGGATTAAGGCCTAAGTTTGAAAAACTTTACCTTACCTATCTTGCTGTAAAAGTTAAAAATTATTTTAAACATAATATTCGGGTATTAAGATAGAAATAGATTTCTAGAAAATTAATTTAATGAAGATTTCCAATTGTGGACCGAATTGCCCCACCCCATTAATTTTTAATGGAACCGGAATTACTAATTGAGTAATAATTTTTATACATAAAACATATTTATCTCTTGCCTGATGGACTCCAACGATTGCATTAAGGTTATGAACTATTTTTATACTATATCTTTATTAATAATGTGGTACAATTATTTTGACCTGTTTGATTCTTAGCATTAAGCCTAAAATTTACCTGATTTTATAGTTTCACGAAAAAAGAAAAAAAAAATCACAATTAATGGACTTAAATTAAAAGGTTTCATAAAAAAATAAATACCTAAGACATAAAAAATACATTATTTTACCTCTTTAAAGATATATTTTACATCGTATAGTCTATTTTGAGCCACTGGACCGAATGGCCCCACGTGGAACGAATTGCCCCACATGGACCGAATTACCCAGTCTTACTGTATAATATAATATATATATATATATAAATTATATACTATTATTTATATGATATATTATATCTTATATATATATATACTTCTATATACAGCTATAATATACTATATATATATAACTATATAATTATATTATATATACTATTATACTATATATACTTATATATATATAATAATATATATATATACTTATATATATATATATCTATATATAATTCTATTGATTACTTTGATTAACCATTACTCAATGAATGAATTAGTTCTTAAAAAAATAATACGATGTAAAATATATCTTTAAAGAGGTAACATAAAAAAAATGTTTTTTTATCCTTAGATTTATTTTTTATGAAACGCTTTAATTTAGTCCATTTAATTGTGATTTTTTTTTTCTTTTTCAGAGCACAATTATAAAATCAGGTAAATTTAGGGCTTATTCTAAGAATTCATACAGGTCAAAATAATTGAACTACATTATTGGTACCAAGATATAGTACTTAAAAATAGTTCATTACCTTAATGCAATCGTTGGAGTCATTTCAGGCACTGACAGATAAATATGTTATTTTATTCAAGGTCATTACCAGGAACGTGAGAAGGGAAGTTTTATAAGTTGCTGGTTGCAATTCGGTTCCACATTGGAAATCTTCATTAAATTAAATTTTTTAATACTCTTTTACAAAAAGATGTCCGAAATACAATGTTTAAAATAATTTTTATATTTTTACAGCAAGATAGGTAGGTAAAGTTTTTCAACTTAGGCCTAATTAACCTTTACAAATTTTTTCAGCAAGATGGTTCACACTTACGCACTAGTAACACGGCAGGGATACAAAGGGATACCTCTTATGATTGATTGTTGCCAGACCCTTTAAAGCAGTTTCTTTCTTTTCGCATTGGGTCTTTACGAAACTAATTATGCCTAAACACCTTTCCGGATGTCTCTCTCTCTGCGCATTCGTTTTTGTCAAAGCGTTTGCTCGTTTTTTGTCAACATCAGCGCCAACAATTCGCTAATACGATAACGCTCACCAAACCCTAAAAATTCCTTAATTCTGTGTAACTTATAAAATAAAAAAGAAGTTGCACAAAAGTTATTAATGTGGGGAAACATCCTCGTTGACAACCCTCAAAATCGTTAAACAATCAAATGCTCACCAAACGTTACAGAATTTCCTTAATTCGTCTGTAAATAGCAACCTTACACGATTAAGGAAATTCCTTACGTTTTGCGAGCAATTTTACGATTTTGCGTTTGACCAAAACGAACGCCAATTCAAGCATTTTCTTTCAAACCCAATTCTTAAAAACTATATTTTGTAATACCACTATGTTACAAAATAGACCTAAAAACACACTTGAGCTTGCGTCATTTTTTGTCCTCAAACAGCTTTGCGTTCCATTTTGTCAGAACATTCGCAAATTCGTAAAAAAACGCTCACACCAAACGTATAGAATTTCCTTAATCTGTTTAATACAGAATAAAATAAAAGCAATAGCAACCTTACAGAATCTCAAGCTCTCTTACGTAGGCGAGCCTTTTAAAATGCAGTTGAACAAAACGAACGGCAAACCCATATTTACTGGCTCGAACCCATGTTCTAAAATAATTATGTAATACCATATGGAAAAAAAAAACGTTCATAAATTTAAAATTAAATAAAGGATTCTTAGGGATGTGAAAGTTGAAGTGGACCGAATGCCCCTCGCCCCCCCAAATACTCGTGTGGCCAATCGGGGCCACATACGACGGCGTCTAACATTAATCCTATCTAGTAAAACAAAACAAGTATACTAAAACCTCCAAAGGCATAACAAACAATAAAAAAAGTTGAAAAATAAAAAAATCTAAATAAAAGTCTTCCATAAACCTGAGCACTGAGTACCACGAGGATCCGAATGCCCCGGGACGATCATATATAGTATAAACTAAATATATCTAACATTAAATAAACTATAATAATATATACTAACTATATAAAGTAACAATAATGATAATATAAAAAGTACATATATAATATATATATAATAAGGGCCCACTCCGCTCTGAGCCTCAATATGAACTGGCGAACAAAAACATTCAAGACTGCGACTCCCATACAGGCCCAGACTAGCTCTCCGTGCTCTATCACCTCCCCTCAGAAATAAGTGAGGCACTTGTACATGAAACAAAAAACTCTGGAACACTTTAATGAAACACACCAAAAGACTCCGGATCTTAAGGAACAATGAAGAAACATGAAACGCCTCATACCCGCAAGTCAACTACGAAGGAAAACGAATCATACAATATCAAAATACAATAAGCGACACAGACACTACTACAAAAACATAATACTATAATAATATAATAAAAATATATAAAATAATATATAAATAATCAATATATATAATATAAATAATAACTCTTATCATCTACTATAAAGATGCCATATCCGCAACATCCGTACCGCCTACCGCCAAGTGACTATCCGTACGCGATACAATCCTCGGCCTCAACACCGATAATACCCAGTACGCCTCCCCATAATACAAAAAACGAAAAATAAAATACAAAAATAAATATACTACTACTATAAAGTCTCATATAACAACTATATCATATACTAATACTAACTATAAACTACTATTCTCTCTCTTCTCTCTCCTATCTTCAGCAATCTCTTCTCATCTACTCTCATACATTAATATCTCTCTCTCATATCTCTCTCATCTCTCTATCTCTCTCTCATATTTTTCCATTCTTCTAATAATCTCTCCTCTACATACTTCTCAATCCCGTCAGTACTCCGGATGTACCTAATCGTTCTAATCAATCCTACATCAGTCTCATCCTCTTCCTGACCTACTTCATACATCTCAAATGCGATTGACATCTCCAAATACTCTCTCTCTCATATCTACTCTATCTTAATATCTACTCAATGGAAAATGAAAGAAGTACAAAAAGTCTATCAAAAAATGCTCGATCATAACCATCCATTGCCATCTCAAGCTCCTCAGTCTTGTTCTATCATAATCTACACTATACACAATACTCTCTAATCTTACTCTACTTCGTAACTCTACTCGCATACAATCTCATACATTCTAGTAACTGAAAATGTAAGTCTGTAAACTTCTCCTCAGTCCATACTAAACAAAGTCTACAACTCTCTCAAAGCCGTCGTACGCTCTCGGTCGCTAATAACAATCCGCTCGATCCTTCCAACCTAAAGCAAACAACTAATAACTCCCTCATCAATACGAAGAACTTGCTCCCTAATTAAGCTCATACCCAGAAGGCCTTATATATCATCCCTCACATCAATCTCTACGCTCTCTTGCTACCTCTCTTCGATCTCTCCATACTCTATCCTAAACATCACTAAACCATAGCACATCTAACGACCTAAACATAAACATACTAAAACCAAAACAGTCAATATCTCAATATCCTCTCATCGCTCCAATCTACACGATCGTGCTCCTACTCCTACTCTCTCTCTCCATACAATCTCTACACTAACAATCTCGCTACTCTCCTCATAACTCCATCCTCCACATCTCTCATCTCATCCCTCCTCTCTCGTCTCATCATCCCAACTACACCACAGAATAACAAAGACGCGCAAGACATGCCGGACCAAAATAGAACGAGTACGTTTACACCATCAAGAACCAAGAACCTTTTCGAAAGGGAAATAACACCCAAAAAAGAAAGATAAGCACTCCTATCACAACAACACTAGCACTACCAATAACCCTACCACATCCTTTCCCGATTAGGTTGAAAGAAGTTAATGATAAGGATTAAGAATGCTTAATAAAGGATTAATGACATGAGAAAGGACTATCAAGATTTGGGTGAGACAGGACTATGTTGAAAACAGCTTTGCAAAAAAAAGTTGCATGAGAGTTAAAATAAACTGATTAACTAAGAAAATAAGAAAAGAATGAGTACAAAAGTAAGAAATGGAAATAAAAAAAGTTATCCATGCTGACTAACTACCGGTTACTGTAGATAAATAAGCAGAAAAACATAAGCGAAGTCAAATAAAAAAATAAATTAATATTTTGTAATAATTCGAATTTGTGTCATATTTTTTTCAGTTATTTATGTAAGTTATACAGTTTTCATTATACATTATACTTTTTCAAATTAATTATTTTCATTTTAATATTCTAGTTGTTTTTTGATAACGTTATTTTTTTAAAGAAAATTAATGGGGAAATAAAAAATACCTACATACCTCATCTCAGGGTGTACTTCAGTTTGATTTTTGTTAAACTCCTATAATTTAGTCATTTCTTCAATTAATATGTAAGCATTAGAGAGAAAGATTAAATTTATTAAAAGATTGCAAAGAGATGTTTTAAAGTTATTTTAAATTATATTTTTGTAACACAAAATTTGATATGAATAGTATATGAGGTGAGAAAAATAAAAATTATTAGGTTAATATAAATAAATTTTCATATAATCTAATTAGTATTTAAATTGAGAAACGTAAAAACCAAGTATTGATATAATTTGTGAACTAAAGGGGTACTGTAAAAACATTCTAGCAGAAAACTCTACATCTACAGGCTACACTTTTTATTTATTGGAGGAGGAAAAAAAAATTTAGAATCATTTCAATTTTTCGTTAACAATTAAATCGCTTTAGAGCGTTCGTGAAAAAAAAAAAGAGGGGATTGAAGAATAGGGAGGGAATATATAAATTTTTAACATATTTAGAGAAAAATATATTATATTACCAAAAATAATAAAAGAACAGTTTAATAATATTTATAAGCTAATTAAATTTATGCCCTATAAATCTTTTGAACCTACGTTTTTTAAAAATAAAATCCTACTTATATTCCTACATAATTATATTAATAAATATAAAATGGTAAAATTTTCCTTATTTATTTTGACACCCTCTGTGAAGTCAAAATAAGACATTCTTGATAACAATATAAATAAAACAATGACAAGTAATAAGAGATTATTGGAAATTAGATTGATACACTAGTAAAGTAAAAATTTAAGAAAAAAAGTAAATGTAGTTAAGGATGATTAAGACTGAATAAACGAGGAAAGTAAACGAATAAATTATTTGGAATTAGATTGATCACAAGAAAAGTCATTACAGAAAAGATTTTGGAACATAAATAAGGCTGAAAAATGAGGGTAAATAGTTTAAGATGAATAAACTAAGCGAAAATAGGTTATGGCAACTTTGAAAAAGAGAGTATGATTATGAATACACTGTTAAGAGCAGAATATTTAAGGATAAAGGTGCATGCACAAAAAGACATCACATTCTGGTAGCCCACGCAACCCACAACACAACAGAACAACAGCAAGCGTAAATTATGCAGGAATGAAGCACTCTAACCATAAATTAAAAGATAAGTCACAAAATATAGCAAAAAAGAATAAAAACAATAAACCAAAAGGTAGATGGATAAACCAAACAGAAGCACGAACAAGCGGAGACTGGATAACACCATTAAGAGGGGCAGAATTGCCTGAAGTGTCTTGAATTACAGAGTATGTTATGGCACTATGAAACGAACCCACTTCTGAGACAGAATCTGGTGGGAGACTCAGAAAAGTGTAAAAAGGAAGCCCTACAGGAAAGAGGAAGCACACAGATACCTCTTACAGAACCACAAACTGACTCTCTGCACGCACTCACAGCAAGCGTTGATTATATATGATATGAAGGAGGATGCGATGCATTTAACGGGAACATAGTATATAAAGAACTGGTTAGTATAATAACAAGCACATTAATCGCACACGTTGATACTATAATGGCAAAGTACAAGAAGTAAGATAAATAATAAGAATTTATAATAGGCTAGACGTCATTAGGACTTTATAGCACACCATGACGCATAACCTAAATAGGAAAACCAAGGAGTAACCTACCCAATAGATAATATAACAAACCCAACTAACTAAGAATCCTCCATTAAAGTCATATATAGAATAATAAAATGTAGATAATAATAAAAAAATCACGCTAACTATAATACATGAACCCCTAGGTATTATATATATATATTAAGAAGACCCCCAGCAAACCGGAGGCACAAACACAATAATACCATAAATAAATATACAAACAGATATAACTAGATATAATAACGCGGATAAATAATAAAACTAAGGGTCATGATATGTTGAAAAGAATTCAGCCTCAAAGAAATAAAGAATAGAATCAATCGATATATTCTATTTTTTGAATGGCTTCGATAGCTATAGACTCTGTATATATCAATTACAACTAGTAATAATAATGAAATATACAGAAGAAAGATAGTAAAATAGAAACTTTAGAATAAAATTGTCACAGCATAAGATATACGGATATAATACACGTGAACAAAAGCAAATAAATATAAATTCAAGTAAAATCTTATAAGAAACTTATAAGTAACTCAAATATAAAAAATATATATAAGTAATGATATATAAAGAGCTCCCCTATAATCTCAATCACATAAACAAGGCATATATACAATATATATAAAAGATAAAACTAACAATATATAATAAAGCAATAATAAAGTAGATATAAAAAATCCAGAAGAAATGTTCACCATAAGTTTTGCTTCACTATATACCGTGTATATAGTACTAATAACTATAATATACGTACAAAGCTAAACCAAGGCTCCCACACAGCAAGCCTCACTAACCGTGAAACTAGAAACCAGATAATAACTCTAAAAATAAAACTATAATACTCAGTAACCAACCACCTCGAAAAACCCATTAACTTGCTCTAACGGTAATAAGAAGGAAGAACAGAAATCCAAGAAATAAGATATATAAAATAGGTCACCATAAAGAACCGCTCTATCGGAAGTGGCAGCAGCAGAGAGTTGAGTACTACCGCGCTACTCATACGAAAGGAAGGAGACGGCTGCGTGCAGAATCCTCCGCGCTAACACAGTTGGTGTAACAGCTTTAGGTCCTCCACCAAGAGGAGGCCAAGAATTAAAGAAAACGTATGTAATGGCTAACACTAGTTGGGTGGGCGCTGGTTTGGGATAGCCGGCCTTAAAGTTCGATTTCCTCGTAGAAGTCCACGTGTTACCCCGTGCAATAGGATCTCAAGCACGGTTAAAAACAGGTACAGCTTCTCTTATATTTTTTAATAGGTTTATTATTTATAATATTGAACTACTTCACTATCTGAACTATACATAATATTATATAATGATCCATGCACATATATACCGATAATCTAAAAATCCAGCTCAAAATATGACAAGCACTAAGAATAGAATGAGATATATGAGTATAATGGATGATAAATACTTACCGTACTCTAAGTATGATAATGAGAATAATAAAATATAATAAAGCCTCAGAAGAGCCACTAGATGAAACAAACAGAACCATCCATAACAATATATATAAGAAAAAAAATAATAATTATATAAATAATATAATATAATATAAATATATTATATAAAATAAAAAAAAATAATTATAAAAAATATAATAACAAATATACTATAATGATAAAAATATAAATAAATAAATGTTATAACAATAAATAATATTAATAATATTATATAATAAATATAATATAATATATATATAGTATAAAACAGATAGTATATACCCTATTTTCTGCTCTACTTTGAGCGAATAAACATACAACCCTAAGTTATAATCTATGGCCTCACAAAGACATAGAAATCAAGAGACAGAAGCTAAGGCCCACTCTCATTTTTCAGCTGGAGCTGGCGCAACCACTACCTCGTGTCAACCTTTTATAAACACCGTTAAAAATCCAAGTAAAATAAATATATTAGTAAAAAGTAAAAACACTGTATATTCAGTTTATTGAGATGCCAAAATGTATAAGTGAAGGCACATTTTGTGGAGAGAATATGCTCTTTTTAACATTCACTATTATATTCATTATCCTTTTTCACATCAACATTGCACTTAAATGTATTTTAGAGTTAAAACGACTAATTTTTAGTATTTTATTAGACAGAGACAGTAGAAAATGGCCATTCAAATACATAGTTCATTTTCCATTCTTAACTTATGCCATATTCAAACCATGTAACAATTATGTATCCAAAGTTACCATTAGATTCTATATATATAAAAACAATTTCAGAAAATGTCATAAACGATAGTAAGATGGTGGTATAGTTAATAAAATATTCATATCAAATATCAAATAAAAAAACGAAAAGTAGTTTAAATAAAATATCATTTATATATATTTTTGCTCTAATTTCTTTTTATTAATAATATATATATTATATTTTATGATTTTTTTGATAATGTACTGGTAAAAGACTTTGTATTTAAAATTATAGTCTTAGTATTTTTATTTATGATAACTGATACTAATATTTATAAAGAATAATCGCATCGTGTTATCACATAATAAACTAGTTATTGAAATGAATCTGATTACATATAAAATTGGCTTTAAGGTGTGCAATCTAGTAATAATAATTGAGTATTTAGTTAAGAATTATATAATAGCATTATTCTGATAATAATTACCTTATATTGAAAACCAATATAATATGTCACAAGTCATAGCAAACATCATATATTAATAAATATAGTTATCAAAAGAAACTAAGTAAGACTCTCTATAATGAGATATTCGTAGCTTGATTAAAACCCAACTAAGTCACAAAAGAAGTGGCAAGCGAACGCCACGTAACAATATTATAATGAATATAAACACATGATAACCCAAAATAATGAATAAATAGAAACAGAGAAGGAGCTATAGATTCTGAAAAAATAAAATAATGCCAACGAAAAAATCATTCAACAATGGAAAAATGGATCTATTATATAGGGTCACATGCGATGAAGTAATTATGTTATATAAGAGTTATAAAAAATACACTCCAATAAAAGTATATATTGAACAAAAGGACAAAATAAGTAACAAGCAGGAGCACTATCCAGACAACCTACTGGTCGAATCGCTAATTAAATCGGACTAGGTATTGGAGATGCGCATATATCCTAATATCTAGAAAGAGTACCCATACCACGTAGAGTGTACTTTACGTCAATAACCTCTAACACGTACTAACAACTAACATTCCAAATGTCATACGAGTCCAAGCAATGTACAGTTTCACATGACCACGCCATAACTCTATAGCGTCATGCGTTCTACGTGCTGATATCCCAGTCAATGAAGAGAGGTGTAATGAAACGGAAAACAATAAATATGAAAAGCTATAAAGCTATTTTATACGCCAAAATTGATAGACTAGCTACTCGCTCCACATCAGGAGCGATGAGAGCGTAAACCCATATTTCAACCAAGAAACCATTGCCCAAACCAATCCGCAAAAAACAATCAAAGCTTCACACACCACAACGCGCCCCTTCAAAAACAAAAGAAGAGATAAAAAAATGACAAAATCAATTAGTAGCAAGACAACACGACAGCACTACTCCATACTAAATTAGGATTGGATCATTGATAATTTAATATATCTGATGATGTGTATTCCTTTAGCCATTTGTGCACTGTAAAGTAAGTGTACAAATAATGTTGTTTTTTTTTTTTTTCTTTTGTTCATCATAATCATAGAAAGTTTATTACACAACGATTAAGAAAGGAAGGTGGAAAAAGGTAAGAATTAGGTTCTCAATATTGCACACAAAACCTATTTGATATCCTCTCGATCAATTTTGGGGCAGTAATATATAATTTTTTTACATGTCATATATGTGGATAAAAATCATTACATAATATACAAAGTATATTAAGGCCTATACACTTTTGTTGGATAATTCATTGAGTGAAAATAACTAACTTGAAATATATTGTTTATTAATTATATATTATGATGGTGAGTAGGGAGCATTCACTAGTGAAAATATAACTATAATTTGAATGATATAAAAATATATATGGAAAATGGATGTTTTCTGAAGGATACAATTTATCTAATGCTTATGCCAGATGAATTTACGAGTGGGTATAGGAGGGGTGGAGAAATTCCACTAATAACCCTAAATAATTCTCACTCAATATATATTAAGGGCCATTCCATCATTACCATCCTACCATATTGACCTGCCGTTATTCCGGACTGGTACCAACCATAAGGACAAATAGAACGTTAAAAAACACAGTATTAAATAAGCAAGATAAGATGACTTTACAGCACATCACAGACCACTCAACACCACCACACACATAACGATTAGTTTGATACTATAAATTCTTTAGTAATAACTATGGTAATAACATTTTAGTCTACATTATTATATACATTTAATTATGTTTATTCTATCATATTAATTTATCAGGTTGCTGCTATTATACAATGATGTAAAAGCTTAACATTTCTACAGGAAGGTGGAAATCACACTAACCATCTTCCTACAAAATATATATAAAATTTAGCGCCTTTTGTGGCTTAAGCAACAAATTCTCATACATAATGCTAACAAGACTTGTCTGTAAAGACAATACCAAGTTTTATGTCTTTATCTGCATCCACATAGATAGCACCGAACATTCCTTTTCTGACAAGCACCAAGCATATGTTGATGTAACAGATACATCTGGAGCAAAGTAGGTATTGGAAAAAATGTAGGATACTGGTTATTTATCAGGCGTTCTTTATGATAACCTAGATCCATTCGGATAGATTTATTGTTTCAATACCCACCATATATTTTACATGCCACACACCCTGTGGCGGGGAGGTTTGTTATCCATAATCCACTCTGAATTTGTGAAAAAAAAAACTAAGTAAGTGTTGATGGCAAGCTTCTGAGGTCTG
>JABUQX010119064.1:0-12500 GCA_015478945.1 Trachelipus rathkii | reverse complement strand
CATATGAGGAAAGAATAGTGATAATGGGAGATTTGAATGGACATGTTGGAACACAGAGAAAAGGTGTGGAGAGTGTCATAGGAGCTTTCAGCGTTGGGCGAGAGAAACAGAGCTGGAGAGAGAGTTATAGATTTCTGTTTGCAGAATGGATTGACAGTTATGAACACCTGTTAAAAACATAGAGGAAGCCAAAAGTGGACATGGTATAGATGGAGCAGAGAAAGGGTTGACTATGTGGAGAAATCCATGATAGATTTGATATTGACTAATAAAAAGGAGATGTTTAGAGATGTAAAGAGTGTACCATCCGTGTCTGGAGATGCGGACCACCGTATGGTGTTGGGGAAGATGATATTAAAGAAACCTACCTTGCATCCAAGAAAGATGAGAAGGAGAGTGCAAATAGAAAGAATTAAAGAGCCAGGATGCAGAGAGAATTATCAGCGACAAATAAGAAACAATATGACAGCAGAAGAGGAGGGACAAAGTGTTGAGGAGTGGCCATGAAACACCTTTAAGGAACGGTGTAAAGAGGCAGAAGGGACGATGGGAAACAAATGGTGGGAAGAACAAAAAAGAAGAAAAACACCATGGTTAGACAGAACGTGTTAAAAAACTGCTTTACAAAGGAAGATTGAGATTTTAGGAAATGGAGGAAAAAACAGAGGTGAGTTGGAGAGAACGAGAATATGTAAGGCTCGGCGAGAGTTGATAGACTGAAAAGGATGGAAAAGGAAACCACCTGGGAAAAAAAAATCAGAAACGAGTTAGAAGAAGATGTGACAGGCGTAAGAAAGCTGGTTTTTAATATAGCTAAGAATTACAGGAAAAGCTCGGACCCACCAATGGAACCAGCTATAAAGGGCGGGAAAACGGAGTCCTAATAGTAAACCAAAGAGAGATTGACGAAGAGATGGAGGAGATGCTTTAGAGGATTTGGCAATGTGGGAAAGTAGCGGAGGAGAGATTTGCGAGAGCATTTGATTTTTGGGGCTGGTGGAGAGGAGGAGTATGATCATGGAAGAGGAAATGATGGTGGCGATGCAGAGTATAAGGAGTTGGAAATGGCGGGGTAAGAAGATTGGATAGTAGCGGAGATGCTGAAGAAAATGGGAGTTGAAGGGACAAGACTGATGTTAAATCTGATGAACAGGTGTTGGAGAGATGATGTGGTGCTGGTGAAATGAAGTAGGGTCCAGCGCTAGCCTAATATATAAAAAAAAGGAAATAAAAACAGAATGTGGAAAACTATAGAGGGATTGCATTAATGTCGCATCCTGCGAAGATCTATGAAAGGATATTGGAGAGAAGACTGGAGAGAGGTGGCTGGAACAGCAAAGCTAGAAGATGGCATCATGGTTTCAGACCGGGAGATCGACTTATAGATCTGGTGTTCACTTTGAAGATGATAAGTGAAAAGAATTTGGAATTTTAATAGGAAAACATATGCGCTTTCGTAGACCTGAAAAAGCTTTTGTAGAGTGCCAAGGGAGTAGTTGTAGAGGGAACTGAGAGAATAAAATTGGAATACCTAAGAAATTGTTAAAGCTATAAAAAAGCCTTATAGAGAGAGTAAGTGCAGGAGTAAAGACTATGTCCGGTGAGGAAGAATGGTTTGATGTCACAACGGGGGTGAAGCAGGGGAGCGTACTGTTTCCAATTATGTTCATTATATACATGGACAGTTGTGAGAGATCGGTGCGGAACAGAGTGGGAGGATTGAGATGTTGGATACACGGATGACTTGATGTTGTTTGCACAAAATCAAGAGGAACTGCAGAATTTTTTGGAGGTTTGGGACGAGGAGTTGGAGAAGAGGGGTATGAGGATAAACCGAGGGAAGACAAAGGTGATGTTGATTGGAGGCGGTGGAGATATTCTGGAGGGTAAGTTGAGTGGAGAAAGCTGAGACAAACGGGACCAGTTTAATATTTGGGTGCACTTTTGTGAGAAAACGACATAATGTTGGAATAAATAAGAAGAGATGGAAACATTTAATTGGGACAACAGTAAATGTTGTTTCCATGTTTGAAAGAAGGGCAATTTCGAGACGAGTCAAGATGGTGATGCATACACAAATATACTGAGGCCAATACTGACATACGGACATGAAGTATGGGCTCTTAATACGAGAACGAAGAGCAAGTTGGAAGCGTGCGAGATACGCGTGTTGCGACTGATCAGAGGAGTGACAAAAAGAGACAGGAGGAGAAATGAGGAGGTTAGGGCGGATTTTTAAGCGTGAGAGGTGTGGTGTGTAGCTTGTGGAGAGGGACAGCTGCGGTGGTATGAACTGTTAAAGGAAGGAGGAGCAACGAGTGCCCAGAAGATATTTGGATGGTTACTGTGGAGGGAAGAAGATGTGGGGAAGACATAAAGTTGACTGCAGCGCAACGTCAGCGCGACATGGGAGAGGAAGGAGAGTCCAGGATGTGGAGGCGTCTAAGATGTGGATGGACAGAAGACGTTGGAAAAGTTTCGTGCAGGACAACTGACAGATGCGTGAATCTAGAGGAGATTGGCGAGAAAGTGAGAAGTTATTTATATTATATTATATAGTATATATATTATATATATTATATATAATATATATATTAATATATATATATAATATAATATATATAGTATTATAAATATATTATATATATATATATAAATATAAAAGTTTTCGTTATATATATGTATTATATATATAATATATATATATATATATATATATATATATATATATATATATATATATATATATATATATATATATATATATATATATATTTAATATATATATATATATTGTACATTTATTAGCTAAAACAAAGGCAACCCACAAAGTTATATTTAATTTTTTATATTTTTAAATCTTACCTTAAATTGTTGATCGCAGTTTCTAATTAATTATGATATTACAGTATAAGTTTTCATGATTTGGGGCCCCAAATAATTGCATTCCTATACAATTATAAATCAACTTAAAAGCTTGGTTTATGTTACTCCAACAATATCAATCAAGCTAACTATTCAGATTAAGGAGAAACAGTTTCCTAATTATCCGCTATATATATATATCAATATTTAAAAAAAAATGTTTTCATGAATAACCATTATATATTTTAGAATCTTGTATTCCATAAAAACTGTTTTTTTATTATTTTTTTTTTTAGTGAGGGAAAGGGGGATTTTTTTTTTCAAAAACAGAAATTCTGTTAAAATCTTTAATTTTAAAGATATTTCAACGCTAATTGCTCTAAAATACTAAACTACTCGAGTGATGTTTTATAATAAAATTTGTTTAGACCTTTTTTCTAAATTTATTTTTTTTTCAAAAATGTAAAAAAATAAAAAAATATATATATATTTTTTGAAAGAAAATACAATCAGGCATGGCTGACACCATCTTGCACTATACCAAAGCATTGAATATTCAAAAGCATTCATTCTGTTGATGTGTATACGTGTAAAGTTTGGACTAAATTTGAAGAAAACAAAACTCTTCGTTTTTTTTTCGTTCTGCACCATTTTAAAATTGTTCAGAACTTTCAAGCAATAATTTTTTCACCTACAAAAAATATCTTGAGAAAAATTTATACTCAGGATTCGGCTCCTACTCCGACTCCGGCTCCGGCTCCGACTAAGGTTTCTGCACTATTTTAAAATTGTTCAGCACGTCTTCTGGCATTAAATTTTTCATCTAAACATATACTTTTTTGAAAAAGACTTATAAAAGGCTCCGACTCTGGCTCTGGCTCTGGCTCCAACTCCGACTCAGACTAAGGTTTCTGTACCATTTTAAAGTTGTTCAGAACGCTCTAGCAATAATTTTTTCACATACAAAAAATATTCCTTGAAAAAAATATTATACTCCTGCTCCAGTTCCGCCCAAGATTTATGCACTATTTGAAAATTGTTAAGCACGTCTTCTGGCAATAATTTTTCCACTTAAAGAAAAATTCTTGAAATAAATTTATACCCAGGATCCGGCTCCGGTTCCGGCTCCAACTAAGGTTTCTGACGATTTCAAAAATTTTCAGCACGTTTTCTGGTAATAAATTTTTCACCCCCAAAAAAATTTCTTGATAAATATTTATACTCAGGATTTTGCTCTGACTTCTGCTCCGGCTCTGACTTCGACTTAGGTTTCGGCACTATTCGAAAATTGTTCAGCATGTTATCTGGCAATAAATTGTTCATCTAAAAAAATATTTCCTGAAAAAAATTTGCACCCAGGTCTGGCTCTGGCTCGGGCTTTGGCTCTGGCTCTGGCTCTGGCTCTGGCTCTGGCTCTGGCTCTGGCTCTGGCTCTGGCTCTGGCTCTGGCTCTGGCTCTGGCTCTGGCTCTGGCTCTGGCTCTGGCTCTGGCTCTGGCTCTGGCTCTGGCTCTGGCTCTGGCTCTTGCTCTGGCTCTGGCTCTGGCTCTGGCTTTGCTTGGCTCTGGCTCTGGCTCTGGCTCTGGCTCTGGCTCTGGCTCTGCCTCTGGCTCTGGCTCTGGCTCTGGCTCTGGCTCTGGCTCTGGCTCTGGCTCTGGCTCTGGCTCTGGCTCTGACTCTGGCTCTGGCTCTGGCTCTGGCTCTGGCTCTTGCTCTGGCTCTGGCTCTGGCTCTGGCTCTGGCTCTGGCTCTGGCTCTGGCTCTGGCTCTGGCTCTGGCTCTGGCTCTGGCTCTGGCTCTGGCATCTGTATTTGGTCTCTGGCTCTGGCTCTGGCTCTGGCTCTGGCTCTGGCTCTAGCTCTGGCTCTGGCTCTGTTTAGGTTATACGGATCTGGCTCTTGCTCTGGCTTCTGGCTCTGGCTCTGGCTCTGGCTCTGGCTCTGGCTTCGGCTCCCATTCCAGCTCTGGCTTTGGCTCTGGCGCTGGCTCCGGCTCCGGCTCCGGCTCTGGCTCTGGCTCTGGCTCCGGCTCTGGCTCCGGCTCTGGCTCTGGCTCCGGCTCCGGCTCTGGCTCCGGCTTCGGCTCTGGCTCTGGCTCTGGCTTCAGCTCCGGCTCAATGGCTCTGGCTCTGGCTCTGGCTCCGACTCCGGTTCCGACTCCATTTATTTGGCTGAGCAAAAGCTAGAGTCTGAGTTGGAGGTTGGAAAAAAAAAAATAGATTTTCTGAATAATAATAATAATAATAATAATAATAATATAATAATAATAATAATAAATAATAATTCAATAATAATAATAAAAAAATAATATTAATATAAGTAATGATAAAATAATAAGAATAATAATAACAATAATACTTAAAAATAATTACTAATAAATATAATAATAATATAATATTGTATATTTTATTATATAATATATATGCTATAAATTATATAATTCTTAATAAATAATAATAATAATAATAATAATAATAATAATAATAATAATAATAATAATAATAATAATAATAATAATAATAATAATAATAATAATAATAATAATAATAATAATAATAATAATAATAATAATAATAATAATAAAATATTTGTTAAAGTTCCACGAATATAATAAAATGATGTATAATAGCCAAAAAAAATTAAAATTTAACATATTAAGTAACTTTTCAAAAATGTGTCAAAAAAAGTTTAAAAAGAGACACAGAAAATGCTTCATCTAAACTTCTCCAGAAGAAAAATCATGTCCACTTCTCAGAAAGGGTGTCCATAAGTCCGAAAAACAGCCATATCCTGGAGGTTCAAAGGTAAGAGCGTCGGACTTTCCTCTCAGAGTCGCTTCGTTGAATTCTTTTTCCTTTGAAAATTAAGAAGAAAATTATTCCTGCTGAGATCATTTCTTCAGGACTTAAGAGCTTTGTTGAAGACTTGTATATTGTTGCAATATTTTGCCTCCGAACTCGAGGCATCTTCAGGCAGAAATGAAATTAATTTGTGGGAACGGCTATGATGAATATTTTGTTAATAGTTCCACAATATAATAAAAAGATGTATAATAGCAAAAAAAAAATAAAATTTAACATATAAAGTAACTTCACAAATGTGTCAAAAAAGTTCTAAAAAAAGACACAACAGAAAATACTTCATCTAAACTACTCCAGAAGATACCTCGAGTTCGGAGGCGAAATATTGCAACAATATACAAGTCTTCAACAAAGCTCTTAAGTCCTGAAGAAATGATCTCAGCAGGAATAATTTTCTTCCTAGCTTTCAAAGGAGCAAAAAAATTCCACGAAGCGACTCTGAGAGGAAAGTCCGACGCTCTTACCTTTGAACCTCCAGGATGGCTGTAAGCCCCCTACTTTAGAGTTTTTCGGACTTATGGACACCCTTTCTGAGAAGTGGACATGATTTTTCTTCTGGAGAAGTTTAGATGAAGTATTTTCTGTTGTGTCTTTTTTTAGAACTTTTTTGACACATTTGTGAAGTGAAGTATTTTTATGTTAAATTTTAATTTTTTTTGGCTATTACATCGTTTTATTATATTGTGGAACTATTAACAAAATATTCATCATAGCCGTTCCCACAAATTAATTTCATTTCTGCCTGAAGATGCCTCGAGTTCGGAGGCGAAATATTGCAGCAATATACAAGTCTTCAACAAAGCTCTTAAATCCTGAAGAAATGATCTCAACAGGAATAATTTTCTTCTTAGCTTTCAAAGGAAAAAATGAAGTCAAGCGAGCGACTCTGAGAGGAAAGTCCAACGCTCCTACCTTTGAACCTCCAGGATGGCTGTAGCCCCCCTACTTTAGAGTTTTTTCGGACTTATGGACACCCTTTCTTAGAAGTGGACATGATTTTTCTGCTGAGAAGTAGATTGAAGTATTTTCTTGTTGTTCTTTTTTAGGAATTTTTTGACCACATTTGTTGAAGTTACTTTATATGTTAAATTTTATTTTTTTTGGCTATTAACATCGCTTTAATAATAATAATTAATAATAATAATAATGAATAATAATATAATAATAGTAAGGACTATTCCTTAAAGAATCATCAAATCCTATTTAAAATTTTCTGAAAATAATATTTAATAACTAGAATTAAAATACATAATAATAATTAATTAATAATAATGATAATAATAATATTAATAATAATATAATATAAAATAATCAATAATAATAATAATAATAATAATAATAATAATAATAATAATAATAATAATAATAATAATAATAATAATAATAATAATAATAATAATAATAATAATAATAATACATAATAAATAATTAATAATAATAATATAATAATAATAATAATAATCATAATTAATATAATAATAATAATATAATAAATAATAATAATAATAATAATTAATAATAATAATATAGGAATTCAAGCATCAGCCTTTGATTTTATAAAAGTTTTTGATTTTATCCAAGTGTTCCAAGCTTAATTTTTTGTAACATAATTTATTTCCTTAAAATAATCTTTGAAAATATTTACAGGAGAAAGATCGTACATATATTTTCATAGATTTCCCGACGCGTTTTGTCTCTATACTTGAGACATCTTCAGAGGATTGTTTCTCGTAAGCGAATGAGTCTTTAAATTCATATATAATAATTAAATCAAATGATATTGAGTCTGACTGATGATACATTACATTAATGTTTGGTCTGAGTGTTTTGATGTAGAAAGTCTTCGCAATTTTAAGTTTCTGGACTTCACACGATCTGAATATTGTGAAGTGTTTAGAAATATACCTATATTTGATTGACCATGTGCCGTGTGAATTGCTTCAAAGATTTTGCTGAACTGTAGCGAGAGTTGATATGCCCTGTCGAACGATCTATTCGTCGTGTAATCAATATATGTCGACGTACAGTCTGACTTAGGGCAGTTAAATTGGTACACAACGTGATGGTTATAGGGCAAAGCATCTCTTGTGCTAAAGGAAGATGACAGTTGTTTGCACTGATGATATGTCTGACTTTAATTTTTGAGGTGTCTTTAGTTTTGAGGTAAGAGTTCAAAATATTACGAAGGCACTTCTCTTCCTTATTGAAGTCTATAGCATTGGAAGTTTTGAAGAAGAAATTTATCGAATTTTTCTGATTATTTTTACTTTCTTTATTATATAATTTTGTAATGGTTTTATTAATTAAATTTTCAACTGAATAATAATAATAATAATAATAATAATAATAATAATAATAATAATAATAATAATAATAATAATAATAATAATAATAATAATAATAATAATAATAATAATAAATAGTTAAAAAATAATTTAATAATAATAACAATCATACTTATATAATTATATCATTATAATTAATAATAATTAACGACATAATAATAATAATAATAATAATAATAATAATAATAATAATAATAATAATAATAATAATAATAATAATAATAATAAATAAATAAATAAAGCATCTTTTGAGTCTGAACCTCGAATTGCAATTTTTATATTAATTGCAATTTTTTAGTTCGAAACCTCTCTTTAAAAATATTCTGTATCTAAAAGACCATTTAGAATTTCCAAATTGTAATTACACCATGATGTAAACGAGGAAATTTTCTACTAATTTAGATAATAAAAAAGTTAAAATTTTGATTTTGTTTCAAAAAGTTGGGGTTCTTAGGATGGTGTCTCCCCTTAAGTTCTAAGTTTTATTAAATGGAAAAACCGATGTTTATTAATATTTAATTAGTTTTAATTTACTTTATAAATTTTAAGTTATTTAATAATTAATAAATTTATATAGTTCAATTTTATAGTCGGATTAATTTCAACCACTTCTCTCAGCTTTCAATATAAGATTAGAGATAAATTTTATCGGTATAAAAAAGTTGACATCAATTTTAATTGGTTTACTAAACTCTGTTATCCTTCCACCTAAATATTGCACTTGTAAATCAATCAAGTTAACCGCCAGAAAATATATCTTAACAATTTTGATTTATTCACAACTATATTAACTATTTATTATTTAACAATTTAATGTTTTAAGTATTCACATAATATAGAGTAATATTAACTTTTAAGAATAAAAGGATTTAGTTAATCACTTTAAAAAGAGTAAATTTTACTATAATCTTTCAAAAATTTATTATATTTTACAACAGCTCCTCTTTTTGGACGAGTTACTGTGCTATTAATAGCATCTTTATCAGATTATATCACAGTATTGTTGTTATCAAGATTAGGAGCCTTGCTTTCATGAGTAATAGATAATTCTAAAGGATATAAATTAGAAATCGAATGATAAAGTATATTTCCATTTCCTTGCTTGATTTTTACTGTGCGAATGCATTATGTTATTTGCTATCATATTCAAGCCAAACTTTAAGTACTTTACCTAATTGCCAAAGTAGAAAAGATTTAACTAGAGATTTTATTAATCCAATATCACTCACTTTAATTTTATTTTTCCAGGTAATTTGATATAAGCCTCTACTACTAGCCTCAATAAACAACTTTCATGTCAGAGTTTTCTAAAATGTTCAAAAATATTAGTTTGATTTTCCAATGTTTTATCTATTATATTTTGATTATTTTTGTCTACCCATACATCACCTATGTCTTCTTTTAGAATTAAAGAAGAATTGCCATGCAATTTTAAAAATGAATTAGGTGTTACTACATCTAAACCATCAGTATTTGCTCTATATGTTAAATATCTTAAATTTATTGCATTTTCCATATTTTATAAATTAGTATGCAAATCAAAATAATTTAGTTTGGGTCGACCTGTAACCTTATGCATGCAACATTTTAAAACTCTTATTAATCTTTCCCATGCAGAGCCTATATACGATGCATATAAAAGAATTTTAATATGCCTTATGTCATTTTCTCCCAAGTCTTTTTTTTAAAATCCACTAGAGAGCAATGTCTGATTTAGAATGACACAACCTTTTTCAAATGTTCACACAATGTCGCTATACAATGAAATAATTCAAAATTAACAGTTCTTATATTAATTAAGGCATGTAAATATTAATATATTCATTTTATCTGCAGCGTTAGTTTTGTCATTATGTACTAAGATGCTACCTGTAAAATCTATTCCTGTATGTAAGAAAGGCTTAATTAAATTCATGTGATGTATTGGCATGTCTGTGTATTTAGGATATTGGAAAGAAATATGTTCATTTTCTTACATGTTATACAACTGTCAATCACATTTTTTATAATTGATCTAGCTTAAGGTATCCAAATTCCTTGTTGTCTAATGTAATGTAATTTTCTTCCCAAATCTAAAAGTTGAACACGTTTATGACATTGCATAATAAATAATTTTGTTAAATGATCATATTTGTAGAGTAAAATTGGGCTATGCACATTACGATCAGAGTAAAGACATTTTGAGATTTTTCCTTTTGTTCTTAAGATATTATCTGTATTCAAAAATAAAAATAAAAAATTGAAACTAATACAGGTATCTTAGTTTTATTTTTAGAGGAAGATTTTAGAAAAGCTATTTCTTCTGTAAAGTGATTTATTTACCTTTGTTGTATCCAGTACAAAATAACCTTCATATGTGTATCTTGATTTGCTTTAAAGTAAAATGGTTTAAACAAATATGTGGTTATTTTTCTTACTGTGTTATTTTCTGGGTATTTACTAATTATCAAACACATCTATTTATAAATCACTCTGAATGTTCAAATTTACAATGGTTGTAATTTTAATATGTTATAGGCTTCTATTATAGCATCAAAGAATTTAAGAGCCAATAGAACTCCCATTAATTCCAGGGTCGGTATAATATAAGTTTTCTTAGTATTAAGGGGTACCTGACTTTTGAGCGTATCAATCTTCAATTCTATGATTTTTAGGTTTTAACACTTTATAATACAGAATTTAATGCTCTTTCGATTGTTCTGTGTATTTTCAATAGGTAAAAAATATTTTATTTGTGATATACAGGGGGATACGTGAGGGTGTCAATTTCGGCAAATCATAAATGAGAAATCGAGATAACCTTTTTATAATTCATGCGATCAGCACGAGACTTTCAGAGCATGTATAGTTGAAGAAAATACAGATATTTTGTTTTACATAAATGTTTTGTACGCAGAATAAATTTGCCGCTGCGCATGGGAAAAATTTTAAATTTTCAAAAGCTTCTCCATTAGCAGTGGCAAATCCCTTGACTTTACAAAACATTTGTCTAAGCCAAAAAAAAATGAAACTCGCCTAGTGGTATATGATCTGAAAATTTCATATTGATCGAACGAATAAAAAAAATTTCATGATTTTTATTTTTGAGTTGCCAAATTAAAGTTGGTGGCATGTAACTTTTTTAACATCTATCCGATTAAAAGGTAACTTTCACATCTTTTTTAACTCTTACAAAATACACATATTTTATTTAGACTAATTTTTCGTATGCCCAACAGTTTTGACGCTGATGAAGAGAAAACTTTAGAAAACTGTGAAATGTTTCCAATGAGCAGCGACAAATCTGTTGGTATACAAAAAGTTTCTCTAAAAAAAATGTGTATTTTTTCAAATTATATATGTTCTGAAAATTTCAAATTGATCGTGTAAATAATAAGAAAGTTTTTATGGTTTTTCATTTTTTAATTGCAAAAAAATATTTTTTAATGATTGGTGTCATGTAACATTTTAATTATTCGTATGATAAGAATGAAATTTTTATAACTTTTATTATAACTCGACAATATACACATCTTATATTTATAATAATTTTTTGCATGTCAAACGGTTTTACTGCTGGTCGCGGGAAAATTTAGAAGTTTTCCCAAGAACAGCTTCAAAACCTTTTGGTATACAAATATTTTATTTAAACAAAAAATTTGTATCATTCAAATTATACATGCTATGAAAATTTCGTAATAATAGAACACGTAATAAAAATGTTATCGTGATTTTTAATTTTTTAGTTGCAAAAAAGAAAAAAGAAAAATTCAAATAATTGGTGGCATTATCATATAAACTTTTTTATTATTAATCTGATTATAATTAAATTTTTACGGCTTGCAGAATTCGGCGAGAAACACATTTTCTCATTTATATAAACTTGCTGTATACCTAACGATTTGCCACCGCTCAGTTCAACTTATTGACCTTTTCTTCATAAATATATATATATATTTTTTTTACATCTGTGTATACGCATCATCAAACGACAAAAAACTAAAATATAACGTTATCATACGGGTATCGTCACCCAAAACTTTCAAGCTCAAGGTGTGTGTGTGTCCGGAAACGTCATTAATCAAGAAAACTTTACACCAAACCAAAGAACGACAACAAAAATAGCATGTCATCATATGTAAGTAAATAAGTACACATGTACAAGCTGTACATGTACATCCTAAGGATATTAAACAACAATAACATACAAAAAGCAGCAAGAGAAACGATATAAAAAAGGAAATTTCGAAAAGGGGAGGGGCCTAATGACGTCAGAGGATTATTGTTCTTTGAGTAGTCGGCCGTGGGGTTTCACCCGTTACTACACACACACACACACACACACACACACACACATATATATATATATATATATATATATATATATATATATATATATATCTATACATATATATATATATATATATATATATATATATATATATATATATA
>JABUQX010119063.1:0-21697 GCA_015478945.1 Trachelipus rathkii | reverse complement strand
TAGATAGTAGTAGATGACAGTAGTAAGTAAAGCAGTAGATAGCCCTTTGGTAGTTACATCAATTTTCATAAAATATTGATCAGTATGATTTGTTTTTTAGGCTCTGGAGAGATTTGAGTATAATCCATTAGCTTCCGAAATAGATTTAATTAAATGAAAAAATTATTTAAGAAGTTCAATAATTTTAAAACTTACAGTAAATATAGCAATTGACAAGTAAAACTGAGTATTCCAAGAGTAGAAAACAATAAAATATATGGGAAACGTAACTACGGAATTTTTGTGAGGCGGGGGTCAATGACCCCTTTATCTGAAAATTTCAGTAAGCCTGTTGTTTTTTTTTTTACTGACTAAACAAATATCTGGAACGGGCAGTTAGAAATTTCGTGGGGGAGGGGAATATGACCCTATGCCTCTCCTAGTAACGACTATTGGATTAGTTGCTGGTTTTTGATTCGTCGTCCTTTTTTCCACATTTTTTTTTTTTTTGGGGGGGGGTCATTTGTGCACGTGTGATAATTTATATGGTTGATAACTAAATATATTACAAGTTAGGCTTTTATAAATCGCTATCTACTAACATTACCTTAATCTTTGCAGCTCTGTCCTTGGCTTCATGATTTTCAAGAGCCCTTGGATACCTGTACTGATAATGGAACTAAAGCAAATAACTTTAAAAGCACACATCACAGAATAGCCCAATTCCAAAATTAGAACGATAATACTGATTACCAAGAAACGATAAGCTTCAAATCACAAACTCTATAAAATGTGCTTCATCTTCTCAGATCTTTGTATCAAATTTAATGAATGCAATAAATATAAACAATAAAACTAAACCTCACACTAGAAAATTTGGCTTCAAAAAAAGGATGAAAAGAAATAAATTTATATAAAAAAATTTATTTAAAAAAATAGAAATCTAAATCTTAAAGTCTAAAATATTGACAAAATATTTTTCGAGACTTTTTTTTTTTTTATTTACAAAGTATAATATTTTGGTATTTAAAAGCCACTTTAAAAAGCGCAACACCAATTAATGCCCCTCGAACAAAAACAAAAACTACCAATCAAGCAAAAAGGCTCTTCTATGCGAGGGTCGTCTTTCAAGGCACAATTCTAATAATAAAGTAAATAATATAATATATAATTGCCTATAAAATTAACAGTAGCAAAAAAATTTTTAATGGGTAACTGAGTTAATCCAACTTCGTGTTAATTGGAGGACAAACCACATACAAAGGATATAATTCATTCCCATTACTGATGATGGGACGATGCCGAAATAATTCTCTATTTCGATGCAGATTCTAAAAAAAACTTTTCCGAAATCGTTTAAAAAATTTACGATTTTGGATGCTGATTTCTTTTATATTAAGATGTCAAAATAATTTCTGATTTCGATTCTAAAAAAATTGTTAAATTCAGAAAAATTGCAAGAAAAATTGCAGATTCTTCTGATTCTATAGATTTTATTTCCACCAACGAAACAGGAAAACCAAATTGAATATTTCATTATTCATCTTAGACTGCAAAATCTCCCTAATAGCGTTACCCCATGTGCCATGATGCCAATAAACATCCAAGCAGAATATTGAGTATTTATAATGTACCCTCCTCGACAATTAAGATCATAAATGCCTTTATTTTCTAATCATCCATTAATTCCTTCTCTGTAAATTCTTCCATTTTCTCTCATTACATTCTCACAGACACTTATATCTAATTTAAAATGGCAACGCACCCAATTGACTTTTTAACTTACACACTCCCAACAAACCACGCTCCATACCTCTGATCTATTGTCTCAAAAGTTACCTATAAAACTATTCTCAAACCACAACTTCATAATCTCCATTACTTTCTCAATCTGTAATTTATTAATTTTTTAAAATACTAATCGTCATCACTCACTAGGAAGCCCCAATCTAGGAAGGAGGATTTTACTACTTCTCAAATCGCCATGAGTTGGAAGGAGCATTTTTCAATAAGAGAGTATGCTAAATGGCTTGTTCATTACTTCAAGGTTTGACAGAACTGACCTCATTTTAAGATACAAACAAAATTGGGTGACAACAAGCTTCCAAGAGATTCGAATTGCAGTGCAATTCAATGTTTGTTTGTTTGTTCTTTTTTGTTAATATGTTGGATGCTTTTGGTAGTTTGATTTTCTTGAGAGCTGGATCAAACACCTTGTCACAAACTGTAATGTAAATTACAGAAAGCTCCCACAAGCCACAATTTGAGTTTTGTTGCTTTCATTGTGGGTGGCTTTGTACCCGGCAATTAGGGGGAAGACAAACGGGGGCTTTATAAGCTAGACTTGAAACGTTCTTTTCTGGAACGTGGATGGCCTATTGGATAGAGCGCCCGGTTACTGTTAACTCAAAGACGCGGAGTCCAGTGTTCGAATTCCGCTGATGGAGAGTAAAATCTCCTTTGACTATGAATGAGTCAAAAGGGATTTTACCCTCATCAGCGAGATTCGAACACTGAACTCGCGTCGCTGAGTTAACAGTAACCCGGCGTATCCACTAAGACATCCACGTTTCCCAAGAACAACGTTTCAAGTCTTATGCTTAAAAAGCCTCCCGGTCTTCTCCTCCATAATTGCTAAGTACATCAAATGAATTGAGTCAAGATGAGATTTTCACTCTTCTATAGCGAATTCGAACACTGGACTCCGCGTCGCTGACGTTAACAGTAACGGGCTATTATCCACTAGGCCATCCACGTTCAAAAGAACGTTTTAAGTCTAGCTTATAAAGCCCCCGGTCTTCTCCTCACATAATTGCTGAGTACTCAAAGGCCAGCCCATTTGAATATATATGTATATAGTATATTATATATATATACTATATATTATATATATATATATATATCTATATATATATATATATATATATAATATATATATATATATATATTTATATATATTATATATATAATATATATATATAATATATATTTATATATTATATATTTAATCTATATATATATTTTATTATAATATATTTTATATATATATATATTTTATATATATATATATATATTTTATATATTATTATATAATATATTTATATATATATATTATATATATTATATATATAATATATATAATATATATATTATATATAAAACTTCCTTTAAACGTGCTTTATCCCTGTTCAGAGGGTAACAGGGGGCAGTAACAAGGATATGAATTTAAAGGCGCTTTTATCCAAACGACAGGGCACCACGTGTTCGCAGCCCGAGTTTTAATTCTTGCCCCGGGAAGACTAAACCAGACTGCTATGTACACTTTCAACCAAAATACCAGTGTATATCTTCTCTACAACACTCAATGAACTAATTCCCCTCATAAGTTTCCTACAGTGCCTTATCCCTTACCATTATATAAGGGTATTAATGCTCATAAAAATCTTCGAATTACCTCAAATCAAGGCAATGCTCGTGTGATGCGAAACTTTGAAAATAAAAAGAAAAATCAATTTTTCCCGGAGATACGAGTTAGACACACTTAGACAATGAACCATGAAAACCTGTTTCTAAACAATTTATTTTCTTTTCTTTCAATTGTTTCTTACTCATTCCCATCTTTTCTTATTTAATTCACCACCGTATCTCTTCTTCTTTATCTTTCTCTAAAAACCACCCTCTCCCCAATTTTCAACCAAGACTGATAAATCTTTCACTACACTACCCTTACGTCCGAACACTTTCAGACGATGTTGGTAGGGATATTTTCTCTTCGCTTTTTTCCACTAGAAAGTTTTATGTAGGGCTCGCCTCATTAGAATAACCTAACAATTTAAAGGAGATTAAAATTCTTATATTAAAATATAAAAAAAATTTATTTATTAAACTTTAAGAGCATACATGAGGGGACAAAATATCAGCCACTGATTCTCCCTACAGCTGATATTAATTTTCGGTATTTTTTTGCGATAATAATAGTAATCATAATAATAATAATAATTAATAAATAATAATAATATAATAATAATATATTAATAATAATATATAATAATAATATAATAATATGTAGAACACATTAAAAGCATAACAATTACTTTTAAATACTTGTAGTATTATGAGTTTTGAAAAAAAGTCGAATTTTAAACTCTATGGCGCAAAGGAAGAAAATAAGGGATCTATCACATTTTCTAGAGCGTGTACTTGCATTCTCATTTCTTTACTTGGCCTTCCATGAAGCGACTTAAGACCCATATAATATCGAAGTTCAAAACGTCGGCGTTAGCGTCGCTCTCTAGCGCAGTAGAATTAGTTAATGAGTAGTATAATGTTCCATCTATTTGAGGCTTCAAACTCTCGTATGGATGTAACAATGTACTACTGACTGACCTATTCAACAGACGTTAAAGTCGCGACGCTAACCTCGCGTTATAAACGCTCGTACAGAAGAAGTCTCATTATTTAAATTGCACGATTCTTTACACTTGGTAACAATGAATAAAATAGTATCAGTATTAACATTTAAAAATCTCCCCAAGCGATAATTTTTTTACTTCTATCACAGGTGGTAATAACATTTCCCTTTGGGTGCCAAGCAACTGCAAGAACACAAGTTCTGAAAAAAATAGAACTATATATAAAATATATGTTGGTACAGTTAAGTTAATTAAGTGCACTTAAATTATAGTTTTAAAATAGGCAAAACGTCCGCTAAAACATCTGATGCAAAAAACAGTTAAAAAATCATTTAAGACTTACGCGTGCTCTCGAAGTTGCCTTTCGACTTGCCCAGTATCAACATTCCAAACAATGAGCGAACCAGAACTGCATCCGCTTGCGGCGTAAGCACCATCAGGTGAAAAAACAGCTCTACTTTGATCAGAACCAACGTGAAAACCTTCATGACTGAAACACAAAGTTCTTAATGTAGAAGGGTTATAGTTAATGAGTTATAATTATTAAAATAAAAAGAGCAAAAACGTATAATCTAAGAGCTTATTATAGGTGTTCTAAGGAATTATACAAAGAAGCCAGCTTACCATATTTTCAAATTAATGCTCCTTCTTTCTCTCCTTAAAAAAACCTATTTGCCAACATTCAACCTAGTGGCTTAATCGGATACAGGCAAGCCCGTGGGACCGTATCCGGCCAAGATCTACCCATAGGCTGGTAAGTTTGGGCAGAGAGCATTTGGTATTTTATAAACTCATCAGTTCATAGAGTACAAAATTAAATAATAATAACAATTTAATTTAAACAGCTATTTCTGAAAAAAAGTATTTATCAAAATAAAATTACTAGTCTTAAAGGTCACTAATTTAGCCTTCTCTGTACTAAAAAATTACTCTTTCCTTTAACACTTCCTAAAGTCGATTTCTCTTTATGATTCTCGTTTCCTTCTGACACTCTTCTAACTATGAATCTACCCTTCTAATCATTCCCGCATTTATTTTGGATTATATTTCCCGCTTTGGTCTTCTCTAACAGGCAAACTTCCGATTTCCTCCTTGCACATTGAGCGCATTGAGATAGAATTGGGCACTACAAAAACCGGATAACTTATTTTTTTTGTTTATATGACTGAATTTAAGCACTTTTCACAATATTCATTTTGAAGTAGTTTAAAATGTAAAAAAAGTGCAGCAGGTATGAAAGACAAGAACCTCAGAGTAAAACATTGGAAAAAAGTCTTCTTATATACAGTCAGTGTGGGCAATGGACATTATCCTGATGTAATGCTACTTCTAATAGTAAAATAGATTGAAAAAACCTGTGCAATTTAATTACGAAAGGTTTGCAGAACGAAATGTCATAATTAGTATAATTTTATAAATCTACTTCCAACTTTTGAAGAAAAATTTTTTGAATTTATTTTGTATCAACATCACAATAGTTATATACATTTAATTACTGTCAATTTTATCACTCAATATGACAGACTTTAAAATTAAATTACAATTTAAAATGACGTCTTAAATACTTTATAACAAATGAAAAAAAAAATTATTCGCTTGGTTAAAAGGAGTAACACTACTGTTACAGATTAGTAAGTAGTGCAATGTAAAAAAGATGATAATATAACAGTCAACTTTAAGAATTTAAAACATCCAAATTTTCCATTAAATTTTCTCTCCTCATAATCTTTAATAGTGGAAGCATAATTTTGGCCATACACACATACAAACGCGCTTCCAAGATCGAAATTTTAAAACATATCCAGAGACTACTTTTTAAAAATATTACAGTGTTACCCAACGACTTTCAACAAACACTTAAAATGTTTTTTTACGATTTCTGAAAACGTAATGATAAGTAAACTTACGTTAAAGTTTGTAGGATCTTATTTTGCCTTATATCGATAACTCTCAAAGAATCGTCACGGACGGAACACAAAAGGTAACATCCATCTGCAAAAAAAAAAATTATTAATAATTTGATTTGCATGCTGTGACCGAAACAAAGATGAAAGGAAACGGTGAAAATGGGCGATGTGGTGTAGTGTGGCGTAAAATGCATGTGAGATGGAGAGGAGAGGAATGAGAGGGGGAGAGAAGGAGTTGCGATTTTGCTGAGTGACATGTGGCATAGAACTATGGTGGATTTTGTTTGCGTGAGTAATAGAATTCTAATGGTTAAATTTAAGTTTAAAAAGTTCAAGGTATTCGTGGTTGTAACAAATGGTCCATCTGAGGGTGATGTTGAGGAGAGTGCGACTTCCTGGGATAATCTGAATGATGTTTCAGATGGGGTGAGTAGGAGCTTTAGGTTAATTGTGATGGCGAATCTAATGTTGGATATGATCAAAAGGATGCGCTATAACAGCTGTAATTTTGGTACGGAGAAATGAAATGGTAGGAGGTTGATTGATTTCTATGAAAAAAGAGGTATGTGTGTAAGTAACATTTTCTTCACACACAAGAGTTCATAAGTAACATAATAAAATTAATAATAAAATAATAATAATAAAATAATAATAATAATAATAATAATAATAATAATAATAATAATAATAATAATAATAATAATAATAATAATTTTATAATTCAGTGTACCTATTTAAATAATAAAAATTATTAATTCACTCTATTTAGTACCCCATTTCAACTCGAAATTTCCACTTATTACTAATTGATGTAAATATGCAAAAAAACATCCATCAAAACTGAAATCTTAAGAGTAATATCACCCGTGTAGTAAAATATATTATGTGCAAAACAGAACAGCCCTCACATACCTTACCATAGCAATTAAAAGGCTTGAGTCAACCTTCATCTTTTCATTTTGCATGTTTAGTAATCTGCAAAAAGGATCCATGTAACGTGTACATAAGATTTAATTAACGCCACGTGGGTTGGTTCTTTAATGGTCAACTAGGTCTATTTAACCTAGTTGCCAAGAGTACAACACTCTTACTCTAGAAATTAATTAATGCCATGTGGGTTGGTTCCGTATTTCATAACTAGGTCAATTTTACCTAGTTGCCAAGAGTACACCCTAACTCTAGAAATTAATTAATGCCATGTGGGTTGGTTCTTTAATGCTTAACTAAGTCCATTTAACCTAGCTGTCAAGAGTTAAATAGCCTAACTCTAGAAATATTTGCTTCCATTCCCTATATTCAATATTAAGAATAAGTAAAACGTTCTTTTTCTGGTTTTCTTTCCAATCATCATATTTTTCTTTTTCTATAGAATTATTTCAAACTTTTGATAACACTCACCACCACTTTTATATTCTATAATCCTTTAAAAGAATAGATTAAAAACAAAATATAAATAAATGTAAGTTTTTTTTTTTTTTTAAATATAAAGTTTGCACCTTACGGGCACCGACCTGACTAGGAGGGGAAATCCCATTGGTAATTGCTATAAAGGATCCACACGAGATCAAACCCTGGCCTCAACTCAAGTCGCTCAACCGTTGAGCTACGATAAATAAACAGCATGTGAACTCGATTCAATTACAGATCGATACATGTACCATACACTATTTTTTAAAATTTCCTCGTTTAATTTTCAACTTATTTTTCATCTTTTTTCCATTTAAATGTGGAAAAATATTCATTCCATTCTCAATAATCAATGTAAACAAAAATATTAAAAATACTTACTGATTTACCGATTAATCGATGTTTTGTTTTGAAAAAAGGGCACGACAGAATCGTATCTTCCATTCTCGAGTCCCAAAATTTGACTGTTTTATCAAAATGGCCGGAGATGATTGAGTTGAGCTGCGAGTTCGAAACCACAATGTCATTGCAACTTGACCCTGGAAAGAGCGTTTTCGAGCCTGCAAAAAGCAACAAATATATTAATTATGCGATGATATATATATATATATTAATGTGAATGCATACATCATTCATATTACCTCTTTTTTATGATGCGTTGGCTGCGGCTGGTAAACAACTTGCACACTCTTTGGACCTATCCTAGAAATCTCAAAGAAAAGAGTGTAACAATTAAGCGAATGTAGAAAAAGCTTAGGTATAGAATGACTTTACATCTATAAATCTATACTAGGCTGTACTAATATACATGTACACATTTGAGATAAGGCTAAAGATACAATGTATGACCTGTTTTGTGATGAAAAATAAATATTCAGAGCTCTCGTCATATGGGTTCTGATGATAATGAATACAAATTTCTCTTCAGAGATGATATATATATATATAAATAAAAAAAATAAATCTATATAAAAATAATATATAATATATATATATATATTATATATATATATATATATATATATATATATATATATATATAATATATAAATTTATCTATATTGTGTGTGCGCGCGCGCGTTGTCGTGCTGTTGCGCCAAGTGCGTGTAGTGTGCGCCTTGTGTAATCAAGATGAAAACTGAACAACTCTGGATGCAAATGAAGGAAGCTTTTGTAAGCTAGCAGTGCAAGAGAAATATGTGGGGTTGCCTAAAGTAAAAAAGTTCTATATAGTGAATTGTGCATAATGAAGATCTGATTAAACGTGAAAAAAAAAAAAAGTCGATTGCATGTTCTAAAACCATATACATGGTTTCAACAAGCAAAGTATTATGAAATATATAGGTTGTAAAAAGAGAAAGATAAAATGTTACGTGAAGAAAAAAAAAAGATGTAAATGAACAAATTGGAAGGGATGGATGGAGACTTACGAGGGAATAAAAAGCTGTTCTGGAAGGAAGGGCGAAAGTTAAGAAAGAGAGTAGGGAATCTTCATAGAAAAAATAATATTATTATTATTGTATGGAAAGAACACTTCAAAAAAACTGCATAATATTCTTAGATAAAGAGATATAATTAAAGCGAGTGGGTTTGATGGTGCAGAGAGTAGATTTTGAGGATGGTTAATTAGTAAAGGACAACAGTAAGAATGAGAAGTTGAAGAATGGAATTAATAGATAAATGGAAAAGCTGGTGAAAATGACAAGAATGGAGGTGCGACTGTATTGAAACGGATATGAAGTTTACGCAATAAAACGTTTGTGAGGTGGAGCTCCGAAGACTTGAGGTTTAGCAATGATTAATCCGCTTATATACAGGTAAGATTATAAGGGAACTGTACAGAAACATGTTTCCAATTAGCAATTTTGATGTTTGTTAGGAAAATAATCAATGTTAACTCCCAAGAAAGGTCGAGTGCCGGAAGGCCATTAACGAAAACAGGGAGCATTTAGAAGTGGTAGAGAAAGTGTGGATTAAATTTTACATTGAAGCAAATGAATGAAAAAATGAGAGAAGAAACAAACTTATTTTAGGTTTTATGACTAGCAACACAATATCATATGATAATAGGAAGCTCTCGTAGGTGCTAGTATAATGGTTTATGTAGGCTTCTGAATGAAATCTAAAGTATGTATGTTGAAGTGAAGTTTATAAATAGTATGGAGTGAATGGTTTAATATTAAATAGTGGAGTGAGGCAGGATGCATATGACCCATGGCTATTTAATTTTATATGGATGTGGTGATGAAAAGAATTAAAGCTGGTGGTGTGGAAAGAGGGTTAGGCTGATAGAGAATGAAAAGAGTGGAGGGTTTTGTATTGTGAATCTGAAGAAAGTTTGAGTAGAGGGTTAGGAAGGGTGTGTAAAATAGATTAAAGATTGGCTCCATTCTCAATCATAAGAGTTATTTCCTTTTCGCTCTTCTCTTCCCTGTTATACTACAAATTTACATTAACATCGATAAAAGAAGTTCACGTTTAGCAAAAGTGCGCAAAATCATAACCATATAATCGACATAGAGGATTTCGTCCGAACACATGCCCTTACCTCGCCCAGCATTTTCCAGCATCCAGAAAACACTATTCCACCCATGACACCTTGGTCAATCCCTCCAGTTTCAAATCATCAAAACAGACTAGCCAGCTCTCGACTACGCATATATCATATTTACTCACCATAGTTCCTTCCCTCAAATACAGTTGCCTTTAAAACTAAAACTCTTCTAGTTCAGTAGTGTTTAAATTATTATATCATTTAGTAATAACAAATTACTATTTTGTTTATAAATTGACAATTCAACACAAGCTTAATTATATTATTATTATTATTATATTATATTATTATTATTGATATTATTTATATAGTATATTATTTATATTTATTAATATATATTATATTATTTATATTATTATATTATTATTTATTATTATTATTATATTTATTATTATTTATTATTATATTTTATATATTATTATTATATTATTATTATTCATTATTATTATTTTACTTACCACCTTCATGAGGAATCATTTGAGTACTGTGGCGAATCTGAAGAAGTCTGAGGTATTGGGGAACAAAGATTGCAGGACTGTCGTAAGCACACGAGGGTTTGAAAGTAACATGTTAAGATAAGAGATAAGGTTATGATAGTGAGTGAGGAGAGTCCTAAATTCATTTAGATGTCAGCAACTGCGAACAAGTATCTGAGTTACAAAATTTAGATATGTTGAATGAAAAGTTACTGATATGCAGAATGTAGCAGGAAAGTGGTGAATGAAGAAGGTGGCTAGTAAAATTAAATCCTTGGTGGAATGCAAAGTAACACTAAGTCTGACGTGCGCTATGTTGCAGATGAGGTTATTTATTACTATTTGTACCCGGTGTTTAATGATAGAAGCAAACAACTTTGGTCTGGAATAAAGGGTATAGATCTAAGTACAATGTGTTCATGGACAATCTTAGGCGCGTGTTAGGTGTGAGAGAAATGATAAGATAGAATGACCCATTGGGATTGTTTGGTGTGAACAAAGCGTAAAATGAGAGAATAAACGGAGAGTACATTGAGATGGTTGGTAATATGAAAGAATGATTAATAGTCGGTTAGTTAAGCTATAAATAAATATAATAATAAGTCTAATAATAATAATAATAATTAATATAATTAATAATAAAATAATAATAATTAATAATAATAATAAGTAATAATATAATAATAATAATAATAATAATAATAATAGATAATAATAATAATAATAATAATTAATAATAATGAATAATAATAAGAATAATAATAATAAAATAATAATAATAATAATAATAAATAATAATAAAATTAGTATATGATAATATATAATCTTTCTTTCTTTCTTTCTTCACCTTCCTCTTTGCCCAAGATTCGGGCTAAGTGCTGACAAAGCATCGGAAAAGAAAGCATAGGAGAAACATGACAAAACTCGAAAAGAAAACCCAGCCTTACCGCCTCTGTACCATTAATTATGAGGCTCGTCACAGACAGAAAACCACCCTAGAGCTTCATGGGCGACGGACCCTCACTATTGTAAATCATCAATGTAAGGTTCATCCCCTGTCCCAGGTGGGCCACAAACCATACCCCCATACAAAAACCCCGCCATTCACCTACCTTATTCTCGCCTCTGCCAAACTCACATTCTCTCCTTCAGACATTTCGTTACCGACTCAATCCACTTTCTCCTTCGGTCTCCCAAGCGTCGGTCCCAACACTCACCACTATACATCGCCTTAACCAACCTACTATCATTCATCCTTTCCACAATGACCAAACCATCTCAACATACTTTCATTTATTCTCTCATTTACCCCTTCTTTCACACCACATCTCTCTAATACGTTCATTCTCTCTTTATCAATTCGTCTCACACCTAGCACACCCCTAAGATTTGTCCATCTGAACACATTGAACTTTAGAATCTATACTTCTTATTCCCCACCATAGTTTCACTACCATACCAATAACACAGGTAACACCATACCCTCATGTAAGACCCTAGCACACTCAAGACGTGTCCCTTTGCATTCACCAAACATTTAATTGCACAGCCACTTTCCTGCCATTCACACTTTCCTACTACACTCTGCATCGTCCGTTCCTTCTCATCCAACATATACCCTAAATATTTTAACTCAGACACTTTTCTAGCTGCTCACCATCTAACATAACTCACACTGAGGAGTGTCCTCACTCACAACCTAACCTTACTCTTATCCACGTTTACTTCAAGCCCTCCTTTCACACACCCTGCCAAATCTCTCTATCAATCCTCCAAACTCTCTTCAGATTCGCCACACAAACTAAATCATCCGCATATAATAGTTAGGCACCCTCCACTCAACTCCAATTCTCCACCATTCTAACACCATTTCCTCCATCCCGACCTCAAATTCTTTCATAACCCCATCCATATACAAATTGAATAACCAAAGAAACATAACACAACCCGTGCCTTACTCCGCTATTAATCCTAACCAATCACCATTGACACCATTTATTCTTACACACGCTTCACTATCTCATACATACTTTTGATTCCATTCAGAAGCCTACCACCAACACCATATATCACTAACACCTGCCATAACGCTGCCCTATTAACCATATCATACGCCTGTGCAAATCATAAAACTAAAATACAATTTATTCTTCTTCTCCCTCCATTTTCTCAATCATTTGTTTCAATGTAAAGATTTCGATCCACACATCCTCTACCACATCCAAACGCACTTGTTTTACACCAATCAGTCCCTCAGTCACTCACGCACTCTTTCAACCAACAGCATATAGCTTCCCTACAACACTCAATAAAACTTATTCCCCTATAATTTCTACAGTTCCCCTTTTCTCCCTACCCTTATACAAGGTACTATTACCGCTCTCTCCAATCCCTTTGGAACTATACCCCTCCATAACGCTTTATTACACAACGTCCAAATCCCAATCAATCACCATCTCGCCTCCGCTCTTGATCATTTCACTAGTAATCTTCATCTAGACCTGCAGATTTACCATTCTTCAACTTCTCACCCTACCCATTACCTCCTCCTACTAATAACCATCAATCCCAAAATAACTATTCCTTCTTGCACCCCATTCACAAAAGCCACACATTCACTAACACCTCAACATTACTGTTAATATTGTGCAGATTTTCGAAGTTTCTTTCCACACTCCCCTCACATCCATATTCATCATTACAAAAGCACCATCCCTATTCATTATTCTAAGCAGATTCCCCTATTCTCATCTAACTTTCGCGCTTCCTTCTCGAGAAGAGCTCCCTATCCTTGTATTCCTCATGCAATCGCATCCTTCCAACTGTATTTACCTCTTGTTCCTGCCTACGTATAACACCTCATTATAGTATTTCTTTTATTCCCTTATATAATCATGCATCTTTCTTTGAATCTTCCATTCCTTTCCATCCTTTTAAATAACACTCAACACTATCTAATACCTATATCTCTCGCACAACTCGACCTCTATTCCATCACCATTCGCTGTTCTAACATCTACTTCCTACTTTAGCACATCCACACACTTCCTTTGCACTATACAATTGCTTCCTTCATTTCCCCCCAGATTTGCTCAGTATTCAACTTGTTCACATTCAACCGTTTACTAGCGACGCTCTTACATAACTTATCCTTATTATCTTGCCACACTTAACTTCTCACTACTTATTTTACCTAACTTCCTGCGTAATCACCTTCCTTCTCCTCCAACCCCACAACTAATTTTACATAGAACAACATAAAAAAAACGATAATCCAATTCCTAAACCCCTAATATTTAACATCCAACACATATCACATCTCCTTCTTCACCAACACTAATCAATCATACTTTTCCTTCATACCATCTCTACCTACACCAACTCTAGTATATTATGAATATCTTGTGTTAAAGAAAGTATTACTTACACAATACTTCTTTCCTCACGAAATCAATCACCTTCCTTACCATTCTCATTTTCTCCGCCACCCCAAAACCACCTGTATACCATCCCTTTTTGTCACCTATCCAACCTTTAGGTCACCCAATACAATGAAGCTCCTACTCACCCCATCCAGAACATCATCAGATTATCCCAAAAATCTACCCTCTCTCTCTTTAACAATGGGGGACCATACGTTCACAACCACACATACCTGACCTTTTTCAAACTAAATTAACCATTAGAATTCAGACTCACACAATCAAAGCTTACATGCTTCTCACGACTAAAGTGATTATAAATGAACTCGTTTTCATCCTCCTCATTCTCTTCTCACGCACCACACCATTTCACATCACACCACTAATTTTCACCGTTTCTTTTCATGATTTCATTACCCAGGCCAAATCAAATTTCCCTTTCTAAATACATCCATCACTCTCTCTCTCTATTCAAACATTTTATAATAAATAATCCATTACCATAGATTCATTACAAATTTCGCCGAAAGTTAAGAAGGTTCGTTTACGCGATCACGACCCTTCTCCGAGCTGCATTACATTCCTGCCAAGAAATAAGTAGTAGGGACCAACCCAACTACCACCGCCCCTTAGTCGACTCTACGACACGTAAATACATTGAAATTCTCTTCTCCCCGCACACAGATATGAGTGTAATGTCCTGTAAGTTTATCTATAAATGGTGTACTTAATTCGGTACAGTTAAACAGAAAATGAGTTAAACGAAATGATTGTAGAATTAAAGTTTACTAAATTATGGAACGCAAAAGAAAAGCCCAAATACTATCCAGTATCTGAGGAGAATGAAGTTTAGTAAATGATTTGTATTATAATATTATATATATTATATATAATTATATATAATATATATATATATATAATATAGTATATATATATAATATGATAATATATTATTATATAATATATATAATTATTATATATATATATATATATATATATATATATAATATATATATAATATTATATATATATATATATATATATATATATATATATATATATATATATATAATATAAAATATTATAGTATACTATATTATATATATAATTTGTGAGTGCAATGCCAAACAGCGAATGTGGAAGTTAGACGTTTTTCAGTTATGTGCACTGACAAGTGACAACAGCGTTGACCTTTAAAGTTTTAAAGCCGAAATCACGAATGTGTTGGGAAAGTTATAAACCTCACCACGGTCAGTTCGTCGCTTCGAAAATTCAATTTTTATATTCCTATTCGAACATTTAAATCCTTTCTTGTTTTTGTCATTGACCGACGATATTGCTATGTAGATATATGTGGGTTATGAAGAAAGGCAAGTCAATCGTAAGTTGAGTAATCACATATTAGCTTTGGTACTTTTGTATAGAAATTTTACAAGTTAGAGTTGCTGATAATATCGATAAAATTTTGTTATAGGCTCCTACATAAATAAATAGCACTTCAAAAATGCATACTGATGCAAATAATGAAAATAATTTTTTATTTTGTTTACTACTATCTTCCATTACAAAAATTAAAAGTTTAAAACTACATTGATACATGTGAATTACGAATATGGGAATAATACACATACGGTATATTTGCTATGATAATCCAAAATTTTCATTTATTTTGTTTTAGACTTACCAAATTCAATTTGTTAAAGAATTATATTCAGCTAAAACACGCAAAGAGATGCAAAGAGAGATTCTGTATTCTTACTTAGTACAAGGAAAATTATGTAGGGCTTAATCTATAATTGAACTCTTTATAAGTAGATGTTATTTTCATGGTACAGCATAGAGGTTAGTAACTTTGAATACAAAGTATTGAAAGTAAATAATCAATTTCAATTTACAACTTCTTAAAACATTAGAGTTTAAAAATTAACAAAGAAGAAGAAACAAAGATAGTTATGACAGTTGATAGAAAAGGTAGTTTTAAGATAGAAATAAGATAAGTGGTAGTAATAATAGAAACTAGAATATGGAAAAAGAGAACGAAATATGGATGTAAAGCAACAACTAGGGTAAAGTGAAAGAATGAGACAGAACCTCAAGGATATATATATTTCGTTCCTTCGTAAATGATCTGAACTAGTGATTTGGCAAGGTTTAAAGAGGTTCATAAGATAAAAGTATAAAAAGACATTTTTACCAAACTCTCACTTTTATAAACTTATAGAAATGAATTCATGAATTATCATTAACTAGCTAAAGGCAAAACAGTTTAAAAATTCTTACATGCTCGACTTCGAAGATCCCAGATTTTCAGTGTTCGGTCATGAGACCCCGTCACGACCTTTGATGGCTCAGAGAGGAATTTACAAGCCATGACTTTGCCTGAATGACCCGTCAACGCATGCTTTAAAGGTAAGAACAGTTTAACTATTATAATAAAATCACTATTTCAGATAACATTAAAATTGTAAAAACTAGAAAAATTTTATTGCAACAAAGTTTTTTAAATAACTGTGCTCCAAAAAATAAAATACAAAATTACTATAAAACTCAAATTCATTTCCAATATGACAATTAATTATTTATAAAAAGAGTTCATTAAGTTTTACTGTGAAACAAATTAGCAGGTAATTGAACTCACCCTTAATTGTAGGTCAGAAAGTGTCCAAACCCTACACACAAAGTCACTAGAAGCCCCTAATATTATGGATTCATCTGAAGCAAACTCGATAGCAGTCACTGTTAAATTGCTTCCACTTATAACAGCCTTCTGATCCGCAGTGCCTGAGGTAAGAAATTTATTTAAAAAAAAGTTTTTACAGAAAAATCAAATTGTTTTAAGGATTAAATAATGTCATCACCATCATCCGTCATCACCACCTTCTCTCCCCAACTGGGAGTAGGTGCATCACATACACTTGAAACCGAATAGTAGTAGAAGAATATGACACAAGTCGAAAAGAAAGCCCAGCCTTACCGCCACCTTTATACCATTAAGTGAGAACTCGACGCAGTCAGAAAAATCCATCTAGGTTCAAGCACTGTGCGACCCTCCACTATTAACATTCTCAATTAGGTTCATCCTTGGCCACCAGTGGCCACCAACAATACCCTCTAACAAACAACCCCCATTCAATCTATACGCACCTTCTCTTACCTCTGCCAAACTCATATCCTCTCCTCAGGAACTTTACTGACTCAATCCACTTTCCTTTGGTTTGCCAGCGCATTCCAACACACTCATCACATTACATCCGCAACAACGACATCATCCATCCTTTCCACAAACCAAACCATCTCGACGTACTTATTCATTGTTCTCCATACCCCTTTACTTCAACCACACAACTCTCAATAACATTCATTCCTCATTTTATCAATTCTTCTCACAACCTAACACACCCTAAATTGTCATCAACACTTTGTACCTTAAATCCATACCTCTTATTCCATACACATACATTAACAAAGGTACCAATATACCCTCATCAGCAGACCCTCATTAGACCCTACGACTCAAAGACAGTCCCTTTACATCCATCAACGGTAAATTGCACCAGCCACCTTCCACCATTCACAACTTTCCTACTCACTCAGCATCAATCCTTCCCTTATCATCCAACATATATCCAAAATTTTTGAACTCTTACTGTATTGTATTATAAAACTATATTATATATATATATTATAATAATATATATATATATATATATATATATATTATAATATAATTATATTATTATAATTTTATAATTTAAAAGTGTATATATATATATAGGTATATATATATATATATATATTAATATATATATATATATATATATATATATATATATAATATATTATATATATATATTATATAATATATATAATATATAATAACAATATATAATATAAGTGTATATAATATATAATGTATATATAATATATATATAATACTATATATAATATATATATATATATAATATATAATATTATATAATATATTATTATTTATATATATATATATTATATATATACTACATTATATATATATATAATTTATATATATATATATACTATTATAAATAATATATATATATAATATATATATATAAAATTATATATTTATATATTATATATATGTATATATATATTATATAATATTATATATATAAATATAAATATATATATATTATATATAATATATATATAAATATATAATATATATAATATATATACTATATTAAACTCTTGTTGATATAATACCGAGCATGGTATGTACGGAATCTTCTAAAGAACAAGAATGATTGAATTAATATATAGCTAAATTGGAATCCAATTGGTAAGAACCCATACCAATAAGCACGTCCAAATATATGAGGCATCAAAAACGACCGCAACAGCCATGCAATGCCCTTTATAAGTAATATATTGTTTTTAAAAAAAATTCTTCATCAAAAATGCGAAAAAAAATAAAGCTTTTGATTAATGATTATGAATATATTAAAAAATTAGGTTTCAACTCTCCATAAATTTCATTAATGTAAATCACTTCTCAATTAATATCGTTTCACTTCATCGACTTTGCCAGGCATTTAACGCCTCAATCGTCTTTCATATTCAGTTTCTTAATAATTAATTTTCACTTATTAGTATCAAATCATATCTTACACCTTCTCATATTAATATCTCTCCCTAAACAACAAAACTGTATTTTAGTTGTCGTTTCACTCATTATTTTCCTTTTCCCTTTCAAGGTAACTTAATCGGCAACTTTCTAAGATCGATTATGAACTCATCCCATCCCCCTCTAAGTTTCTTAAAACCCTCAACTCCCACAATCTCCACAACTCAGTTACCCTCTCTTACGAGGGAGATTTACCTGCTCTTCAAATAAAAAAAAAACTTTTTTATATCCAAAGTATAACATACCCTCGACGAAACTTTTCATTCAATATACATGATAATATAATAAATAATAATAATAAATAATAATAATATAATAATAATAATAATAATAATAATAATAATAATAATAATAATAATAATAATAATTAGCAATCTCCAACATTTAAGGAAAATGTAGCAATAAATGTTAAACATTCCCAATGTATATTAAACAAAACAAAAAAAGATTCAAAGGGTTTCAATTAGCGAATGAGAAAAAATATTTCATAACATTACCATTGTCACATACACAAACAAGAAATAAATAAATTAAATAATGTATTTAGTCAAAATGCAGAACAAAAACTTTTAGCAGATTCCTTTTTAAAAATAATCAAATGTCTTACCATGATCTATATCCCAAATTTTAATCCTTCTGTCAGAACCACCAGAAGCCAAAAGTTTTCCCTGCGAACTGAAAGCCAAGGCAGTCACTTCCTCCTCATGAGCGTCCTAAAAAATGGTTAAAAAAAAAAAAAAAAAAAAATTATCATATTTGTATAACAAAGAAATTTTCAATAAGCACAAAAACTAGTTTGAAGATATGTGAATGAATAAGCTACAGATTAAATCGTTAAGACTAACAAATTCAACGTAAGTAAAAATAATGGAATAAATATGAAAAAATTGCAGATATTTCGATTTAAGCAGTTTAATATTAAATTTTATTGCATCATTAAATACATCTTTGTATTTTTCGTAAAACTTTAAGATTCTTTATATCATAAACTAAAATAATAATTAATGCAAATAAGTTATTAAAATTATTGATACCCACAAACGTGAGATAAGGTTTTGAAGGTAGACTCGAACTAATACAGAATGGTGAAAGAGTAGCAAATTTATCCTCTTCTATGACTAGTTTCGTCTCCAGACATGCTTCCTTCAAATTCTTCTCAACAATTTCCTGTCTTTTTCTATATATATTATATAATATATATATATATATATAAATTATATATATAATATATATATATATATATATATATATATAATAATATATTATATATATATATATATAATAGATATATATATATATATATATATTATATATATTAAGATATATATATATAAGTTATATATATTATATATATATAAATTATATATAATATATATATATATATATATATAAATAATATATAATAAATATAATATATATATATATATATATATATAATATAAAATAACTCTACACTTATATCCCTGTGTGTGGGAAAAATTCCACATCATTCCTGCTGCTAGAACGACTATCGACGGTGTATTGATCTCCCACTACCCACCATCTCTGCTAGAATCATGGGCATGCTCGGAGATGCTCGGTGATCGCCGTAAACTGCCTTCTAATTCGCAAATTATGAATCGTAGGTCCTTCGAGGAGTAACTTGAAGCAATAATGTAAGAAAGAGAGAGAGAGAGTTTGTATTTAGAAAAGGCAAATATGATTTGCTCGCTGTGACTAAACAATGAAAGAAACGTAAAATGATCGTTTAGTTGAAATTGTTATCTTGGTGAAAGAATGAAGGGAGAAAGTGTGCAATTTGATAATGACTTTACAGACTATGTACACTTTGTGTGGCAGTACTAGAATTCTAAGTTAAATTTAAGATAAAATTCAAGGTAGGTTTGTTTCTATTCCATCTGAGGAAATGGAGAGCACGATTTTCTGATAATCTGGAATACTGTTTTGGATCGTTACGCAGGAGCTCAGATATTATTTGGGGACCTAAATGGGTGGATACGTATCAGAAAATATATACATGTTTTGGGTCGGAAAATGAGAATGATAGAAGGGTGATTGATTTTGAATAAAAATTTAAAGGTAAAACTTTTAAACACAAAATATCCAAAGATAAATTTGTATAAATCAGATTATCAGCATATAAAGGAATACCTAAAATGCATACCGTAGGAGAAAAGAAGAAGTAAATTGAACAGGGTTTAAATGGAATGGGGACTTAAGAAAATAAAGTCTCGAAGAACGCATATTTAAGAAATGAATAAAACCTCTTAAAAATTGAATAGATTGCTATCAACTATGAAATGATTGAGAGTTAAAAAACTTCCAAATCTGCATAATATTAACATAATAAAAAGATGATAGGGAATTGGTTGGTTTGATGTGCAAGAAAATAGTTTTGGCTATGATCATTAGTAAGAAGTAATGGTAGATAGAAATTGAAAATTAAATCTGCAGATAAGATAAATTACTTGTAAAAGATCAAAAACGGATCGAATAGTGATTGATGGGATTTGAAGAATTAATCTTTATGAGGATAAGTCAAATTGAAGAGCAATAATATACCCCTTATAAAAGTAAGAGATAAGAACTTAAAATTATATGAATAAGTATTGAGTTTGTAGAAATATATGCTATTGTCAAAATGCGATCTAGACTGAAGGATGATTGGTGAAAAACAAGCGTTTAATGGATTAGAGGATGTGTGATTCAAATCTTTACATTGAAAACAATATATGAGAAATAGGGAAGGAAGAAACATAAATTGTATCTAGTTTATAATTTGCAAACTATATAGTTACATAGAGCTCCTATCAATTTATAATATTGTGTATAAGGCTTCTAATGGAATCAAAATTTAGCATATCACTCTCTCTG
>JABUQX010119062.1:17500-51061 GCA_015478945.1 Trachelipus rathkii | reverse complement strand
AACAAAAGAGAAGAATTTGAGATGACATACACAGAGTAGAAGTATCACTACTACCTACTTGACTAATTCGCATGAGTAATAACGTAAACCCAACACCCACCAGCAATTTCGACGGGAGTACTATACGAGCAAATTATAGGAGATCCATGGAGCTAGGCTTCACATAGTAAATACAATCATATAATATAAAGACAGAGAAATAAGATAGTAGGGACATTCACTAGGATATGGAACGAATAGATAGTAATAAAAATAATAAAACCGAAAATAATAATAAGAAAGGGATTCCACCTAAACTCTTATATATATATATATATATCTTAGCTAATGAGAAAGTACACACCAAGACGTATGATGACTAGAATATAACCTATCCACAGTAGTATATATACGAGTAGACGATACCTGAAAGAGTATAACAACTATAGTAATTAATAATTGAACAATACACGGCTTACAAATGCTATATAGTATCAATACCTATAAGTAATAGCAGGCATACAAGGCGGATTATATATACCATACCAATATTAATAAAGATACGGGCTAGAGTGAGGAGTATATCCTAATAGCTCATGTAAATAAAACCTTATACTACGAAAAATAAAAATTTAACTATTATACGGTAAAATAGACTAAACTATATACACACACACAAATAAGGGCATAATAAACTTAGCCGGGGGTAACACGCAAGATAGTTATTATATTCACTAACAGTAAACTTCCGTATGATATATACAGAAATAATATCCATAACATTAAAACAATTACATTTCATATAATAATATACAACAAGCATAGAGAAATAAAAATATTAACCTACAGTAATTATTAGTTATGAACATATTATACTACGGGTACGTATATATACGCGCACTTACCTATACTATATATATGAGGGGTGAGCTTCGATAGGGTAGTACCAAAGCTCACACTAGTAAATCATATTATAGTATCTATAGCAGCGGTATAGGCGCAACGACACACTATATATAATATAATAGTAAAATAGCTATTATTTGGGGGAACGCGCTGATCATGACAATAACCACCCTAATTATAGTATCACATACTAGAATATTATCACCCATAAACATCAATATCCTAGCTTCAGACAAATGCCTTTGCTTCAAGCTACAAGACACATGGGTATACAACACCATATAAATAATAGGAACGGCACATCGGGTTGTATAATATATACGTACACCGTGCTGGAGGCAAATTCCGCTGAACGAATTACAATAGCAATACCCTATATTAATATATACTGACAAAGGGCACAATGCCGCCCGAGATAGTGAGATAGCAATGGACAAAGATATATTATTATATATATATCACATTGAAAGTTACAATAAATAAGAGTTATAGCTGTATAGTAAACTGACTATATAGCGCTAGAAATATCACGTCAAAAAAAACATTGCGAAATGACTCAGGACGGAGTACAACGAACCGAATAAGAACGGTCCAAGTGAGATAAAATATTAGTGATACGCGGCTGGGCTGATATCTGGTATGAGAATCACTGAGTAACTATAGTCAAACTAGAAGTAAAGTAGATACTCAAAGTCAAGATAATAAAATATTAAAAATAATAATACTATTAATTGGGATCATATACTCAATTCTGACTCACTAACAAATAACATAAAATAGAAAGATGAATACAGACCATAAATCCTAGCATCAACATATAGTATGGATACTATAAAAATAGGACATAATATAACGGATAGTGGTGCGTAAGTCGTAGTGACCTTAAGAATATAATAATAAATATTAAAAGCGCAAAAACATCCACAATAGTATACTTATATGAAGCCTAAGAACCTAATTTTATAGCTCGTAATACAAATTCTAACAAATAATAAGTAACAGAAGGGTATAAAGATCAACTATGTAACAATAAAGAGCTATATATTATTTAACAAATAAAGTAGAGGCTAAATGAAAATTTTATATTCCTATAATAATAAAAAAATACTACATTCTAGTGCAGTTAAGTGCAGAAATCGATCCTAATCCTCAAAGTTCAAACACGTATATTTGTATCGAAAAATCACACATCATTATATATACTATAAATATACCTATAATATTTATCAGAGGTAGGCCATGTCAAATTACTACTCCTCAACCAATAACTGAGTGAGGCGTCGGTATAAAATCATATAATCGCAGCACATCTAAACATAGTATAGGATTATAAAGTAGAAATATATATATAGAGCCAATACGTAAAGATAGAATAGAAAAAACAGCACCGAGCCCTACTGAAAAAAACAAACAAGTAGTACAGGTACTATATAAACGGTAACTATATAGAATAAAACGTAAAAAATACTAACAGATATTGGATGGTACACAAGGTATAATACATATCTATTTTATAGCTAAATCAAACGAGATTCAGAAAAATAAAATCTACTATAAACAAAACGAAATAAATGTTATTTCGCAGAATTCAGTGATATTAAAATATCATGGAATAGTCTATAAACCGCCGGGAATTACGTAGGAGTATCAATCTAGAGAAAGAATATATATATTATATATAACCACACTACTAGTACTTATTTCTATAATATTGTGTAGTACCAAACGACATCCTCCACAGCTACCGACAATTTTATATATATATAGTAGGAGTATATATAAGACAAAATGGAAAGCAAATACTGATCAGCCTGAATTAAGGACCAATCAAAGACGCAATAAAAGAAGCAGAACTCGACTAATAATAAAAGAGGTAGTGAAAAAATATAGTATAACAAAACTCATAGTATGGTAACAAAAGAATAAAAGCTGAGTATATACTTAGACCGAATTCACGATCAGACAATAGAAACTTGACTACCTTATTTGTACTTTGCCAATCGACGTAAAAAAGGCTGATAGAATCTTATATTACTATGTATATTATACTAGCCTACTATTATATACTATTACTCAACCTAACTTAGTCCTACTACTCACTACTAACAGTAAAAAGTAATAACCGCCTCAGTAAGTATCATTGCGTAAATAAGTAGAAAAAAACAAAGTACTTAGGAGTAGCTAAAAGTCATATATAGAGTTAGATATATAACAGTAAAACTAGTATAATATAAACGGAACTAGGCTTTAAAAAATTTAAGAGGCTATAACAGAAAGATGGGTGAAGTTGACATAGACGGATATTGTAAGTCAATAAATACATAGAAGCTTGTAAGATATATACTGATGTGGTAGTAAACTCACTATAAGAAAATAAGACTAGTATAGGTGAAAAATAGAAAGTCAAAAAGTTATGCTGGCACTATTGGTACCTAAGAGGTGAAGTTTATATATCCAAAAGAGCAGCATTATGTTATATATATATATGATACAAGTAGAAAGCAATAATATCTTAATAATATAATAATAAATCAATTATTAGAATACCATACAAAATTCGATATAGGCATAATTTAATTCTATCTATTCGCTAGATATAATAGTATATATAAATATATTAATAATATATTATATATATATAAATAATATAATATAATATATATTATAATAATATAATATATAAATATATATGAATATTATATTAATTATTATAAAGAATGATAATATAATAATATATATAATTATAATAATAAATATAATAGATAAATATCTCAAATAATAATAACTAATATATAATAAATATATAATATATATATATATAAGATATATATAATATATATATAATATATAATATATATTAATATTATGTATAAATAAATATAATAATATATATCTAATATATATATATAAATTATATTGAGCTATTATATATAGATATATATAGTATACTATATAAATATATATAGATAGATAATAATAATAAATATACAAATGCTTTTAAATAAAGATATCACTAGTACATATTGCTTGTTTGCTGCTTGATCTGCCTCTGTCGATGGTTCAATATATATTACTAAGGAATAAATATATATATATATAACGTAGATAATAATATAATATAATAAAATGATATTTATAATATATATATATAAATTATAGATATATAGAAGTAATAATAACTATAAATGGTGAGAGAGTATAATTTAGATATAATATTTATATATATATTTATATAATAATCTAGAAGCAGTGAGTGAGGTCATTATATGAGGTAAATAAACCCTATCAGCGTAAAAGGTATATTAGACTATATGTAAATAATAGTATTCGCTGCAACCAAATGATAACGAAACTAAGTCAAATAAAGTCACTAATAAAGTGGGTTATGGACCATTCCTGTGACTACTAAGATATAAAAATAAAAAAAACAAATACAAAACAAAGCAAATGCCTATTTTACATGTTTTCATACTTTTGACAATTCTATTTATTCATTTTCGCAGAAAAAATTCATCCTAACATGACAAAAATAAGCCATAATTTGCAAGTATTAGTATCTTTTGATGATCTATTTACTTTCACGTTGCCTCATGTATTGCTCGCAATTTTACTTATTGTAAAAGTATGTATTAATCCACCACAGGGGAATCCAATCCTTGAAAATAAATCCATTCCACTTATTAACTAGATATAACAATACCTTCTCTCAAAATAAATGTATCACCATCCTATGCAATACACAGGGCAAGAAGAGTCTCAACACAGTACAACAATTAATGTCTCTCTTATAACTAACTACTTTATAAATTGAAGATCTTTTCACATCTAAAAAAATTCCACCCTATATGCATCATGTTAAAACGCGGGTAACCGACGAGAAATGAAGAAAATTATATGAACCAAGCTACGACAAATGAATGAAAGAAGAGAAAGTATGTAAAAGAAATGAAAAGAAGAGTGTAGTAGAGAGTATTGGTTCAGAATGGCCACCTTTCACCAATGTTTGAAGCCACAAGAACCGATAGGACCGACCCAAAGTAGAACAAGAAAGCAAGCGCACTCGCGAATTAAGAGAAACTTCTACGACGGTAAATCCGATGAGCAGAGCGCTAGTTATTCTCGCTCCTCTGCAACTCACATTTCTCTGCCTTCATACATTCGTCACCGCACTCAATCACTTCTCTTCGGTCTTCTACCAGTCGTTGGTTCCCAACACACTCCTCCCACTATACCATCCGCTTAACAAACCGGCTATCATTCAATCTTTCCTACATGACCAAACCATTCTCAATACTTTCATTTATTCTCTCATTTACCCCTGTTCTTCATACCGCCACAACTCTCCTAATACGTATTCATCGGTCCTCATCTTTATTAATTCTTGTTCACACCAGCATTGCCAAACCTAAGCATGTCCCATCGCTGAGAACACATTGAACCTTTAGATCTGATACTGTCTTATTGCAGACCAAAATAAGTCTCTCAGCTAAACCATACAATAACACAGGTAACAAACATACCCTCATTGTTAAGACTCCTAGGCGCACTCAAGACTTAGTCTCCTCACATTCACCAAGGATTAAATTGCACAGGCAAGCCTTCCTACCATTCAACACTTTCCTACTACAACTCTGCATCATCCGTTCATTCTCATCCCAACACATATCCTAACTATTTAAACTCAAACACTTGCTCCATAGCTTCTCATCATCTAACATAACTTCACACTGAGCGCTATCCTCACTCACAACCATAACCCTTCTCTTATCTACGTTTCCTTTCAAATCCCTCCCTTTACAACCCTGCCAAAATCTCTCTACCAATCCTCTCAAACTTCTTCAGATCCGCTCACATCAGAACCGAAAATCATCCCGCCATAATAACTAGGGAGGGAACTCCACCTCCCTCTCCAATTCTCCATTCATCGTCTAACACCATTTCCTGCCATCCCCACCTCGAATTCTTTCATAACCCCTTCCTCATACAAATTGAAAATAACCAAGGAGACATAACACAAACCCTGTCTCACTCCGCTATTAATTCCTAAACACAATCAACCATTCGACCAAACATTTTATTTCTTACACACGGCTTCACTATCGTCCATATAATATACTGTTTGATCCATTCAGTAAGCCTACCAACCTAACACCATATATTCTCACTTAATACCTGCCATAAAGCTTCCCTATTATACTCTATCATAGCGCCTGTTGTGAAATGCCATAAAACTAAATATAAAAAACCCTAAATATATATATATAGTATATATATATATATATATATATATATATATAATAAAATTAAATATATATATTATATAATATTATATTTATATATAATATAAATTATAATATATATATGATATATAATATATATATATATATATATATATATATATATATATATATATATATATAACTTTGCCTATAACCTTATTTAGAAATAAATTTGATAAAAGAAATAAATATTATTGGTATAAGAGAAATTTTAATTAAATCTAAGATTTAACAGCACAATTGCATAGTAAATACAGTATATGCCACAGGCCTAGTAGGGTCTACAGACTTTTCTGTAGATATTTCTTTTAAAGAATTGGCAAAATATATTTTACGTTCTTCTTCTCAGGAAAAGAAAGTTTTTCCTTTCTTTATTTTTTTTTTTTTTTTTTCAAGTTGCAGTAACAGCATAACGTAAATTTTGCTAATATTACTGCCTCTTTTATTAATCTTTTTTATTTGCTTATCATGGTGTTGAAGCAATATTGTATTATATTATCACCACTCACGGGTCGAGGAAAACGGGGGTGGAGGCCCCGTAGAAAAATATTCATGCGCCATTCATTTGCATTGTTGGTTCCGATGGATTTTATTAACATTTTCCTAAATAAAAACATTTCCAAATGATTTCTGGCACAAAAATTTGAAACTCACATTCCCCAGAATTTGCGTAATTGCAGTTTTTTGGGGAGGTTCTCTAATTGGTGTTTCTCTACAATTTTCTTTAATTACAACATACTTCTGACCATTTCGGTAAGTTTCAATTACTGTAAATCGAAGAAAAGCATTAGGATAATAATTCTTGACATATTATTAAGTATTCTAATAACAAGGTATTATTTCATTTACAAATAGCTATTACATTTTTTAATATTTTTAATAGTTACTGTCAAATTATAATCACTATTTTATGCTAAAAAAATTAAAAAGTTTCCTTTATTTTATAGAATTATGAAATACTTTGAAAAATTTAAATATATTTTTAATGTTAAATATGCTTATGAAAATTTCTTTAAAATATATATGACAAGTTTGTTGATTTGTCAAATATATTTTCTGAAAATTTAACCGAGGTTTCCCTCGTTAATGAAAAAAATGCATATATATATACGCACGGGAAACTTGCAGTTTCTCATAGGGATGCACCGGATCTCCGGCTCCGGCTCCGGCTTGGCCGGAGTTCCGGCCTTTTTAAAGATCTCCGGCTCAGGCCGGAGACCACTAGTCTCCGGCTTTCTCCGGCCAGAGACCTTTATTTTTAAAAGGTAGTTTTGAAAATAAAAATAATTATAATTCATTGAAAGTAACAATGAGACATTTAATGAAATAAATTTATTTAGAAGAACTGATTCATACAAAAAGTGTAAAAAAATTATTTTAGTATTTTTTTTGTTGTAGTGATAATATTAGGTCAAACTAATAATAACTAATATTATAACTATAATAATATATAATAATATGAATAGGCCTATGACACCATTTACTAAATTGACTAATTATTTGATAAACAACTTAAAAGGGTTTGATACCCAAAATGACCACCCATAACAAAAAATACACATTTGATAAATCTAGTTTTAAAAATGCAATACAGAAATAGGTAAATTAATTGGTAAAAGAACTTTTTTTTAAACTACATGCCATATCTGACCAAAAGACTAAAAAATTATGATATACTGTATATCCTTAATCTTTAAATTATTAAAGAGCTTTTAAGTTTTAACAAACTAACATTTGAAACTATATATATATATATATATATATATATATATATATATATATATATATATATATATATATATATTTATATATATATATATCTTATTAACTACATATGCTATTATATATATATATATATATATATATATATATATATATATATATATATATATATATATATATATATATGCTACAATATGTATGTATATATCATATATCAATATATATGTAGAAGCATAGTATATGTTGGTGAAAATCATTGAGGAACCTTAATAATATTATGTAGCTTCCTGAATATTTGTATATATATAATATACGACCCAACTAACCAACAATATATATATATAATAATATAGTAATATATATTATATATATATATATATATATATATATATATATCATAATAATATATATATATATTTCATAAAGTGCATGTACCAGCTGTTATCGATACTGTATAATAGAGTATCACAATAGAATTTTTTGAGAAAATTAAATTATATTATTAAACACAAAGTCAGTCTAAGGAAAGTAAAACAGCTTATGCATTGCTATTTAGGTAACCAGTCTCTAATATTTTAAAATCAAATGTTCTTAAATTATGATGAAGAAACGGGAGCTGATCAGCTAGTGTTGAAGAAAGACGATTCCTTTTACTTGTATAAATATTTCCAGCTGCTAAACATTCTCTCGCTAAATACACACTTGAAGGTGGAACAGAGAGATATTTCAAGCCTTAGGAGGTGAGAATGAATGCAATCAGGATAAATAGCTTTTCTTTCTTTCCACCATAACAGTAGATCAGCATCCGACTTTCGTTCCATAAGTAGTGCTGCAAAATATTTATTCACAGTAGTTTGAATAGTATTTTCTAATTCATGTTGTTTTCTCTCACTGCTGCTTCTACGTTTGCATTTTAACTTTTTTCTCCTTTGATCAGTTCCACTTGGTTTGATTATATCTGAATATTCTTTATTTTCTTCTGACGATTTTTCTGGTAGCATGTCATCAAAGCACTTCCAGAAAATTGAATGTGTTTCCTTATCAATATCTGTCGTTTCAGATTCTTCATGTGAATCTGTATGAAACTGATCATTTTAATCATCATTTTGTTCATCAGAATCTGAACTTAATGTAATATTTTCTTTAGCTTTTATAAAAGTTTTACTTCTTCTTTGACCATAAATTTTGTTTTATTCTGTTCAATAATATCAAAGGGAGCTAATTTGTATTGTGGATTTAGAACTGTTGCAAGTACATAAAGTTTCTTCTCTTTAACAGTAACAGAATTTAAAAGTTCATCTTTCATAGTTTTTACACTGCTATCTTTCCAAGTTTTTGCTAAATATTTTTGCAATGCATTAACTGCAGGTATGCAAAAGATAAATCTACATCATCATCACTCGCTCTTTTAGTTAATTCTTCAAATGGTTGTAGCAATCTAATTATATTCTCCATTAGCTTCCAGTGATTTGCATTTAAGATATCTAGATTGTTTTTCGAATTTGAAGAATATATAATAATTGCAATTTTTTGCTCTATGATCCTTTGCAGCATATAATATGATGAATTCCATCTGTTTCCACATCTTGGATAAGCTTGTGTATTGGCAAATTAGATTCTTGAATTTCAGTTAATTTAGTTGTGGCAATTGGTGATCTACTAAAATGACCTACAATTTTCCTACATAAAGTAATTAAATCTTTAATTGATTTTTGAGAAAATATAGCATCATGTATTACTAGCTGTAAGGAATGAATAAAACATGTTTCATTTATAACACCTGTCGTACCTTTTGTAATGTTTGGTGCGTTATCTTAGGACCACATGAATATTTTCTTTTTTTTAAATCCCAGCTCTTAAGTATTTCCTCACTTTTTAGACATATATTTTCTGCTGAATGAGAAACACTAAAACTACTGATTTGTAATGTTCCACTCTTCCTTTGAAAATCTTTATCAATCCAATGCCCTGACATACTTATAAAGCTTTCATTGTTAAGTCCAAATATCTAATGTTAATGATATTTCTTGAATTTCTTGCAGCTGAAGTGTTATTTTGTTCTTTACCCTTTTATATATTGTTTGGATAATCTCTTCTGAAAAGTACCTCCTTGATGGAATATTATATTGTGGACATACGTGATTTATTAATCTCTTAAATCCAATGTCTTCAACAAAAGAAAATGGCAGATTGTCCACAGCAATCATTTCCCCAATTTTGAAATGAATTTCTGTGCTTTTTCTATCATTAATTTCCCAAATCTTTGTTTTATCAGTTATTTCAAACAGTGTAGGCTGAAGAAATCTTTTTAATAAAGGTAGAAGTTGATGATATGGATAGACATGGATCATCATCTGCTGTGCTTACTGTGATATCATGAAATTTTCTTTTTCGGCCACTTTTCCTCTTGAAGATTAAGATATTTCTTTTATCTTCAAATATTTGGTTTTTATGTTCTTTTCAACAAGAGGGGCCACACTTGTTAAGGTTTTGAGCGATAGAGATTTTGAACCTTTCTTTGGGTTTCCTCTTGATAGTAATGTATTCCCAGTACACACAAGTAGTTCCACACCTCACGGGTTTAGCCCTCTTCAAGGAGTGTAACTTCTCTAGGTAGTTACTACTTAGGATCCGGACGAGAAAGGTGCATGATAATTGCATGTTTAGAGTCAATCCTTTCATATATCTATGGTTAAACATATTTAACATATATATGTTGAGATACATATTTCTACATATATATATATATATATATATATATATATATATATATATATATGCTGTAGACATATATATTCTAATATATGTAGACATATATAAATATATATATATAATTTATATATATATATATATATATATATATATATTCTTTCATATATATATATATATATATATATTAGATATTTATATATATAAATATATATATATATATATATATATAAGATAAAGTACTATATAGAAATTTTATTCTCCGGCCGGAGACTCCGGCCTCCGGCCAGAATTAAAATTTTCCGGCCTCCAGAGCTCTCGGCCTCCGGCCAAAATTACTCTCCGGTGCATCTCTAGTTTCTCAACGTTTTATATTCGTGACCCACTTTTCCATATCAATTTATGTTGCGCCAACATCAGTTATTATTATTAATATAATTTTTATTATTATTTATTATTATTATTATTGTAATTTTTATAAATATAATTATTATTATTATTGTGTGTGTGTGTATGTGTATGATTATTATTAATATATATATATATATATATATATATACTATATATATATATATATATATATATATATATATATATATATATATATTTAATATATATATATATATATATATATAATATATATATATATATATTCTTCACTGCTCATATATATATATTAATTGACCAGGAGTACTTAGTACTTGGGGTGCATTTTGTATAAGTACTTGGTGCTTAGGAAATTACTTTTTCCCCAAACTATATGTACTTCGTACTTTGTACTTAAGTACTTAATGCCCAGCTGAAACATAACATATATATACTATATATATATATATATATATATATATATATATATATATATATATATATATATATATATATATATATATACTGCTATATATATAAACACCACCGCTACGGGCAGAGCTAATCTAGGAGGGTGTACTCAATTAATCTGGAGCAGGACCAGCTATATAATATATATATATATATTATATTATCGCCCAAGAGCAGTGGCTGGCTTTCTGGAGGCGGTGTGGCCCCTCCAATAAGGTGGGCCAGGGGCATATATATATATATATATATATATATATATATATATATATATATATATATATATATATATATATATATATATATATATATATATATATATATATATATATATATATATAACCTATATATATATATATATATATATATATATATATATATATATATACAAAGTACGAAGTACATCGTTTAAAAGTACTTAAGTACTAAGTACTTATATCAAATGTACTTAAGTACTAAGTACTTGTCAATTAACTTCAGTACATTTTTAAGTACATTATTTTTTATGAACTAATTTTATTTTTTAATTTTGGTCTTATTTGATTTTTGTAATAAAATAGCTCTATTTGGCTACCACCTCACAGTCTCATAGCTCATAGACATTTGGGAACATTTATACTGCATTAAGGCTTTTTTAATGATGTGGAGGGGGTAGAGTAACTTTTTGAAGGTGGAAAAAAGGAAATTAAATTCTGTTTTTATGTGCTGGGGGGAGCAGATACGTAGTGCGCGAAGAAATAATGAAGATAAGGTAGCTATTTTTGTGGTGTTTGGATGCGCTGAAAACCAATGAGTATAGTTTGGGGGGGAGGTGGGTTTTCTATATACGGCGAAATCAAGTGTATGGGACTGCCAACTGACCAGGGTGTCTAAAAATGGGAGTGAATTGTTCTGGGGTTGTTCTACGGTGAATTGTATATTGCTATTAATACTGTTAATGAATGTCAAAATGTCAATGGTGTTATATTGATTGGGAATTGCCGCAAAGACGTCATCGACGTATCTAAACCATTTTGTATTTCTAAGAAGGGGGTGAGGGAGGATATAATAAAATTCCAGAAGCTCCATAAATAAATTACTCAATATCGGAGACAAGGGCGAACCCATACTTAATCCTGATTTCTGTTTGTAATAATGTAAATTAAATTGAAAAAAATTGTGTTCAAGTGTTAACAGAATTAATTTCTTGTATAATTCAAAGTTGTGGGGTAAGGTGATGTCTTTTTCAATGATGTAACGTTCTAACAGAGATATAGCGATGGGGACCGGTACTGATGTAAACAATGATTTAACATCAAAACTTACAAAATTGTGAGTTGTGGGATCTATATGTTTGACCTTTGTGATAAAATCTTCTGTATTTTTGATATGAGATGGGGAAATTGTGCCTATGAGTACTTTAAGTTGTTCTGCAAGCCATTTGGAAAGTTTGTAGGTGGGGCTGTTCATATTGGAGATTATGGGGCGAAGGGGGACATTTGGTTTATGGACCTTGGGCACCCCATAAAACTGTGAGATAGATGGCATGTAAGAGTGTAAGGTGTTTTTTATGGTCGGGTGGGGAGATAGTATGTCTTTCAAAGATTTATTGAATGCGGCTTGTGAACCTTTGATGGTTTTTTTGGTTAATCTGGTATAGGTTAACTGATCATTTAAAAGGTCATCACATTTTGACAAATATTCTGTTTTGTTTAGGACCACTATACTGTTTCCCTTATCAGCCCTGCTAATTACAATGTTGCTATTACGTTTAAGCGATGATAAAGCTAGATAAAAAAATTTCTGAAATTTTCGGAATTAGTGATAACGTGATACATTAACTTAATAATTTAGTATATAATATGAATAACGCAAAAAAGGGCCAAACATTTGAATAAATATAGTTAAAGAAGGTGAAAAAAAATTCTTAAAAATTTGAATAAATATGATAATGCCCGGTACTAACTAAATGAGAATTTCTCGTACGTTATGTAAAAAATATTTAATTTATCTTCAACAAATGATAAGCGCAAATATTAAAAAGCAACAACTTAAGTTTTTGAAACATTATTTAAATAATTTAGTGATGCCGAAATCATTAACTCCAAAGAATATTAAATAAATTATATATAAATATTCTATAAATATAAATATATATCAATACAAACTAAATTGCGCGCAGATTGCAATTTATTTATTCTGTACAACTTGAACCTCGTTCTATAAGTATTTTCACCTTGTGCGGTACCCTGTTTGGCCGCAGCCTCGAGTGTGAGCGGGAAGAGCGCGGCATGTCCTATATGGTGGGTGCGAATATTCACGATAGGAAGTATTATCGTGTTCTTCTTTTAGCTCATCGGGGACTGAAATGGTCAAACACTTGCCATACATCGCCTGGATCTGGGTTGTTAGCAGGATAAAAATACTTTGTAGACTTTGTTTACATCAATACTAGCAATATATATATATATTATATATATATAATAATATATATATATATATATATATATATATATATATATATAACAATAACTATATATATATATATACATATATATAATATATATATAGGTAGTTCATAACACACACAGAACGGGAGCTCGGATCAAAAAAATTTCTTCACAGGTAGCACTCTGTGATACACTGAATGACGTTTAGGGTCGAAAATGAAAAAAAATCTGCAAAAACTACAATGACGAAAAGGAATACATTTTGGAATCCTGGTAGAATTTAGCAAGGAAGAATGTAATTCAAAGACTACCCCCAAAGGATTTGCCACCACGTGGCGGAATCCCAGGGGTCTCTCTCCGCCCATTCAGAGAACTGCAGGTGGACTGTTCCCCACCTCGGGTTCTCGGAACCTCACAGTATTTGGAGTGTCGCGGGTTCTCCGCCCTCCCCTGCAGAGGTATGTGACGTCCCCTGTGATTGATGAAATAGGCCCCCTACATTTGCCCATGTGAAACTTTTACAAATAATATATATATGTATATATAATTTCGCCTCTAGAGTAGGTTAAAAAAAAAAAAAAAAAAAAATCATTCCTGAGCCCTACTGAACCCATATTTTGTGTCATGATGTGCCTGTTATTTTTGATCCAGCTCCCATTCGTGTAGGCATTATTACCTTTTTATCTCTATATATATGTAATATCTCATATAACCTTTCATATATATATATGTAAATATATATATAATAATATATATATATATATATATATATATAATAATAATAATAACTATACCTATATATATATAACATATATATATATTTCCTCTCTCTCATATATTACAGTTATGTGTAAATATTAAAATAATTTCGATATCCTTGACCTAATGCAAAATTCGCCAATAGAAGAAGGATCCACTAAAAATCATTACCAGACATTTATGAAGGAAAGAATAAAAAAGTGTGAAAGGAGGGCAAGAAAGAGAAAGAAAAAAATTAAAGACAAAGCAGGAGGAGGAAGAAAAGAAAGAGAAGATGAGCATATTCTATTATCAATTGGGCCCTGTCTCTTACCAGTTCATGATCAAATCTTAAAACAAGATGTTAGCGTCTTTGGTTATATGATCATGTAGGCCCTTAGCAGACCTTGTGGTCCATATATTTGGAATATGGAGGCTGTAGGAGAAAAATTCAGTCAATACAAATTACCTCGAACAAACTCCCCATAACCTGGAAATACCGTTTCTTAAATTTACAAATTTTCCTCTAAACAGTAAGGAAACACATATCTTTATATGTTCAGCTTTTCTCGGTAAATAAGGAATAGTATAATCTTATTTTGGAATTGAACTTCTCTAATGACCTATAATATATATATATATATATATAAATATATATATATATATATACTATATATATATACTATATATATATATAAATATATATATATATATATATATATATATATCTCTATATATCTCTATGATGAAATTCTTTCCAAACCAGTTTATTTGTAATGGAAAAAATCAGTATTGACATCTAAAAGTAAAATAACTTTTGTAAGATAAACTTTGACGGAATTGATAAAAAAAAAAAAAAATGACTTTCTAAAAAATAAGTTTATTTAATTTAGATATCATTTGTCAACCCGATAGGATTATATCATATATATATATATATATATATATATATATATATATATATATATATATACAATATATATATATGTATATATATATATATATATATGCTCTCTGTAACAATAATAACAATAATAATATAACAATATATATATATATAACAACAAATAACTAAGGTACAAAGTGTTCGGATGGACCAATCTTGAAGGCGTTCTTCGTTAGTGGGAAAATTCAGTTAATCGATTGAATAAGCGCATTAGGTCAAACCAGTGTTAGACAATTAAATGGAGGCTGTTTGGGTATATTGGATGGTTTGATTATACTGGAAAGGATGTGAAAGGAAAGATAGTCAGTTTGGTAAGAGGATGTATAGTGGAGAGGGAAGTACTGAGAAAAAAATCTTTAAGGGATAACCAAAAATAATTGTTCTAAATTTTGAGCTTGGTTCGGGAATGGGAACCTTATCAAGAAAATACGATGGTGGTGAAGGCTAAAGTCGGCAAGCTTTTTCTTGGTGTTCATTTCCCTCAGAACTCAAGGCCAACAGTAACTATTTATTCTGGCCCACAATGTGATTTATATTGATCTTTCTCGTTTATACAATAAAAGCTTTCCTCAAAGTTGTTCATAATCTAGAACTTTCCTGAGAAACAACAATATATATATAATATAATAAATATATATATATATATATATATAATATATATATGTAACCATATATATATATATATATATATATATATATATATATATCTTTCTATATCATATATATACTATGTATATATATATACTCTAAATAATAACCTTCTGTTTCAATATATTTGCCCAGTAACAAACAGTTTATTACAGTGTCTATAAAGTTTATCTATTTTTACTTATTGTTATTGTTTAATTTACTAACAATGTTTGGTGGCGAAAGATGTTTATTAATTACTTTTCAAATCTCTTTGTTTTAGTGAAAGGTTTTTATCAAATCAATCCCTAAAAATCATTTATTCATTTCGGCAGGATTCTGATTCTGAGTTTCTGGGAACTTTCATTTCTTACTGTTGATTTTTGTAGTTGTGGTTTAACAGGAATTTAATTGCCTATTTCAGTTCAGCCTCATGTTCGTCTAGAGTTAATTTTTATTTTTACATTGTACAGTATTGATTTTTAATTAATTTTAACATGAATTTTTAATTCGAGGATTTAGTTTATCTTCCAATTTAGCTCGTTTTCTTTCATTTTATTTGATTGTTTTTGTCTTTTTGTTTTTTATTTAGGTAGTGTAGTAGCAGTAATAAACATTATTGTGTGATTTGTGTGTGTGAGTTGTGTGTGTGATGACGGATTGCTCGGCAGAGACTTTCTGTGGCTTTACCAACATTGCGGCTTTACATAACCTTTGCCTCTGTGAAATATTACCTCTCTAACTAACCTAACCTTTTTGCCCTTGCTCAAACCAGATTATTATTTCCGTTAATATCTAACTCTTTAATGTATCCAACTCAGTTAGGATGGTTTTAAACCATTTGGTTTTAAACCATTGGTTTAAACAATGGTTTAAACCTAAAAAAACCAATAGTTTAAACCATAAAAAAAACCAACTATGCATAAAATATTTAAAAATATGCCTTTAATGGACTTATTTGACATATATGGTTTTCTCAATTTTCAATCGAAGAGTAACTGAAAGGTAATAAAAAAATTTCTGCTGATTTTGCTATTTATTTGTGAGGCCGTTATATATATATATACCTGCATATACATATATATCATATATATATAATAACCTTTATTTCTATATTATACTATACTATACTATATATATATATGCATATATATCTTCTCTCTCCCTCTCTTTCTCCTATATATATATGCTATATCATCTATTCGTCTTATCTTTTTAACCAGTTGTGACACTGAGCTCTGCAGGTTTCAACATTAACCCATCAGTCTTTATTTAAAGATTTATAATAACTCTGTCTTATTGGAGTATGTGTACACAACATCTCAGACAATACTAAAATAATGTAAACTAAGTGATGATGTTGCTCTTGGAAAAAATATGAATATATTGAGCTAGAACAGCTTAATCCACTACTCAACAGACAAGATTTAAAAGCAAAAGTAAAAAGGAGGTATCATCAGGCAGTAACAGAAGCTCTCTTATTGGCATATTTTTAACCCAAGATATCGGACCAGTGGCTTTCCAGGGATGAGTATTCAAAAACAGTGGAATTTATGGAATAAAATTAGGAGCAAATTCTCCTCCTACCAATTTGATGAGTCTCTGTTGTCAGCGGTGACTCCTTCATCTTGGTAACTCAAAGAAAAGTTAGATGAGAAGGTCATATATAAAATAATAAGCATATTGTCAGCAGCTTCATCAACTGCTAATGTTGGGGAAAGGGCCTTTCAACACTTTGGACTTGTGCTGGCAACATTGTAAAAAAATCAGTTGTTGACTGACAGGAAATTGGGTTTTATTATCTTCCAAATTTAACTATGATAATTTCCGTTTCGACTTTTAATGAAATATTCTACCTACTCTCTCTCTCTCTACTCTCATACTCTCATATATATATATATATATATACTAACTACCTATCAAATATCTCTCTACATATATATATATATATATATAACATATATATAATATTAATAACTATATATATATATATATATATATATGTAATAACATATATAACCAACATAAATATATATATATGTTATATACAATATACTCATATATATATATATATATATATATATATATGTAATATTCTTATATATATAACCATATATATATCTCTATATATATATATATATATATATATATATACCGCGGAGACTTGCGGTAGCGCGGCGCTTGACATATCCAAGACATTTGACCGGGTATGGCACACGTCGCTACTCTCCAACTCCCCTCCTTTGGGTTTCCTCCTTCTCTTTTGCTTACTTGCATATAACAGTTTTCAACTCCGATCGCTCCATATCAGCATTTGTTGATGGAGCGACTTCATGCCATATACTCACTGTCAATGGTGGTGTTATAGGGACCTGTCTTATCACTTCTTTGACTACCCTTCATTAACAGTCTTCTCACCTACGCACATCCAAAACTCCTGTTCATCATATACATAGACGACTCGACCCTTCGTTTCAGCACATCCATTCAATTCTGCTCCTCTTTTACCTGATTGCCTCGTCTGTATCCTTTTCAGGTTACATTCTCAACTGAAGATCTGGATAAATTTCCGGGTGGGTCGTCTGAACCTTTGTGAAATTCCAGTTCTTTAAACTCAGCATATTTAATCTCTCTCTGACCTTTTCTTCTTTCCTATCTCTTTCTGACGGTTCTCGTCTCTCCTGTTGACAATATAACCATCCTTGGCCAACATAAGCAAAAAAATGTCTTGAAAACCTCACATACAGCAGTGCTAAGGCGGCCTCAAAGAAGCTGGGAGTTCTGTTTAGACTCTGAGACTTTTTTCCCTCTTCTTAGTTACTCCAGTTAGCCCTTGTATGGAGTGATGCTCTCATATCTGGGGGAGCTCAGGTTTCACTTGGCTTTTGGATAAGGTCAGTCAAAACAAAGACTTATAAACTCTTTCATTTCTTTCTAGTTCATACGGCCCTCTATCTTTGCTGCGATGTTGAAGCAGGCACTTTATCTCTTTTCTATGGGAGTACCATTGTTGGCAGTGCTCGAAAGGGAACTTTCCTCTTTTGTCCCACTACCTGCTAAGACGCCTCTCATACATTTGAGAATTGCTGTGTCACGGCATGAGTATTGTGTTGATGTGCAGCTCCCAGGAGTAGTTCAACAGTTGCCTCTTATTTCCTGACTCATTCTGTGGAATTCTCTTCCATCTTCTGAGTGTTCCTACTCAATTTAATCTCCCCCTCACTAAAAGTAAATACTGTACTCCTATGTAATTGCAAAAGTTGGATTGAGTTTTGTTTATTTTATTAGCCCTCATGAATGGAACATAGTGAGCAGTGGTGATAACTGTAAAAAAAAAAAAATATATAGCAACATAAATAATAATAATAATATATATATATATCTCATACCTATATATATATATATATATATATATATATATCTATAAACTATATATCTATACCATATATATATATTATATATATATATATATATATATATATATAATAAATATATATATATAAATAAATATATATATATATATATATATATATATATATGTATATATATGACTATATATATATAATAAATATTATAACATATATATATCATGTATATATATATATATAATATATATATATATATTAATAATAATATAAATGAAATATATGTATATGTATATGTATACATATATATATAATATAATATATAATATATATATAATATATAATATATATATGTATATCTCTGTCTCATATATATTTCATATATATATGTATGTATCTTTTCTGTATGTATGAAATAATAATAATAATATAATAATATAATAATATATATATATATATAAAAAATATGTATATATAATATATATATATAATATATATATATATATATAATATATGGAAATATATGTATATATATTTATATATAATAAATATATATAAATATAAACATAATATATATATATATATATATATATATATATGTATATATTCATATATAATAAATATAATTCTAGTGATTCAAATATAAAGAAATTAAATAAGAAGTCATTGTACATCATTCTTAGGTTAATTTGGATAAACTTTTCTTTAGTACCACGTTTTATTTTTAGAGAGAGATATCAAATATAACCTTTTTTTCTGAATGAGTTTAGTAATATTATATTTTAACCTCTATTTTTTACTTTAATGGACATAAAACTCAAAAAATAATAATAATTTACCAGGTTCTTCAGTTATCAGAACATTTTATAGAAATTTAAAGATCTAAAAATTTAAATGAGAATTTTAATATATTGTTTATCTATGTATAACAGTTTCATGATTTTACTAAAATCTAAATAGACACTGTCTAAAAACCTCATTAAATATCAAATAGCATAAAAACCCAAAAAAAACAGAAAAAAACAACTCAGTTTAATTTGGTTTATTCATAATGGTTTGGGTTTCAAAACCATGGTTTTTTATTCATCAATACTTTTGACTTCTATAATTTCCGTCTGCAAAGTGATTACACTAATACATATATACTCTACTAACACGTCCCAACAATTCAAATCTCCCAAATTCGATGTTCTGTGGCTTAAAATCTTTCTTCCTTCTACTACAATAATCTACTGTTCTCCTAACAGAACAGATTTTCTCTCCTTTTTTGAATATCTTACAACTTCTCACGAGACTGTTGTATCTTCTCATCCAAATACTGAGGTCCTCTATTTAGGGGATTTCAATGTAAACAACACTGGGTGGTTAGGGTCCTCTCATACTGATTTAGGTTGGGAGGAGGCCGAATCATTCAGCATTCTCAACGATCTGGAGCAACTAGTCAAAGAACCTACACACATTCCAGATCGTCCCAACCAATTCTTGAACACACTTGATATATGTTTCACCACTAGTCCTTCTCTCTATAAATACACCACTATCGCTCTTATTGGCAAATCTGACCATAACCTTATATCTCTTAATTTTAATGCTTTCTCTCCAACAGTTCCATCCTGTCCTATGCGTGTTTTCTGGCACTTTGATCGGGCAGATTGGGGGACCTTGGGTTGCTTCTACGCTAACTATAATTGGAGTGACTGCTTCGACTCTGTTGACGCTTCGACTTCTGCCGATAAGGTGGGAGTTGTAATTATTGATGGGATGACCAGGTTCATTCCTTCTTGGACTACCCCTTTCTCTCCTCATAATCCATGGTTCGATCGTGCTTGTTCTCTGGCCATTCAGGCTAGGGACAGCGCGTATCGGGAGTGGACAAATTCTCGTTCTCCTATCACTCTCTCTAATTTTCATTCAACTAGAAATCGTTGCCGGGATACTCTTCGACGAGCAAAGAGGGCTTTCATTAAACGAAAGTGCGCTAACATCCTTGGTTCTCCTACTCACAAATCTTTCTGGCCTCTTGCCAAAAACATCTCTAAAACTTCTGTAAATCTGCCTTTCCTCCTCTTATTCGATCTGATGGTTCTGTTGCTAATTCTTCAACTGAAAAAGCCAATTTCTTCGGCCTCCTATTTTCCTCTAACTCAACCCTGGACGATTCTGGCATTCCTCTTCCTCTCTTCCTCCGCTTTCTCCTCTCTGGTGTCATATGCCTTTGCCTGTGATTACATTTGATCGGGTGGCCCGGATGGAATTCCTCCTCGAGTTTTGAGGGAGTGTGCTTACGTGGTGACCGCACCCCTCGTTCAACTATATTCTCTGTCTCAATACTAATACTTTCCCTCAGTGTTGGAAGCACGCACATGTCCAACCTATTCCGAAAAAAGGAAGCTGATCCTTCTAACTATCACCTTATAGCTCTCACTTGTATTCTATCTAAGATCTTTGAAACCCTTCTCAACTCTCACATCTTAGATCATCTGGAATCTCATTACCTTCTTTCCGATTGTCAGTACGGCTTTCGGCGCTCGAGATCTACTTACGATTTACTTTTCTATCTAACCGATTTATGGTTTTCCGCTCTTAGTAACTGCGGGCGACACATGCGTGGTGGCGCTTGACATATCCAAAGCATTTGACCGGGTATGTCACGCGTAGCTGCTCTCCAAGCTCGCCTCCTTTTGGTTTCCTCCTTCTCTTTGCTTACTTATGTCTAGCTTTCTTGCAAGTCGCTCAATATCGGCTGTTGTTGATGGAGCGACTTCTTCTTTCTGTCAATAGTGGTGTTCCTAAGGGTTCTGTCTTATCTCCTACCTTATTCCTATTTTTTATCAATGATCCTCTCGCCTGTACATCTAACTCTATCCACTCATGTGAATCTCAGCTACTCCAGCTATACAAGTTCTCATCTCCTTTGTATGGAGTACTTTTCTCATATCTGGGGGCTCTGGTTTCACCGGCTTTTGGACAGGGTCGAGTCAAAGCCAAAATTATAAACTGTTCTATGCTTTCCGGTTCTTGACCCTCTATCTTTGCAGTGATGTTGATGTTTTATCTCTTTCTGCGTTACCGCACCGCTTAGGTATTCCCGGGGAACACCACTCGCGTATCATCACCTTTACGACCTCGTAGCACAAAGGGGTGCTGTGTCTGCACAAATTTTGTGTAGATATTGGTAACTCCAAGCTAGTTCGTTGCGTTGCTTCCTTCTTTCCTGCCACCTCTGTTCTGTGGAACTCTCTCTTTGCCATCTTCTGTGTTTCCTGCTAAATTTAATATCTCCCTCACTTTAAAGAATGCGTCTGTGCTCATCTGCGTAATTTGCACTGAAGGGTGGAAATTTTAGTGAAGTTTCCTTCCTTGAATAGGGCTCTGCCCGTGAGTGGTGGTGACAACTGTAAAAGAAAAAAAACTGTAATATATATATATATATATATATATATATATATATATATATATATATATATATATATATATATATATATATATATATATATATATATATATATATAATATATATATATATATATATATATATTACACTACAAAACAGATGTTGAAATCGAATGAATATCGTATTGATTGCTATTGCTGCGAATATATTGTTTATATGGTACTGATCGTATGTTGAAATCGTTAGAATATCACATAAAAAGGTTATTATATATTACTTATTTTTAAATATTTACTGATGAACAGAAATACACTAAATTCGTCTAAATCATATATTTTATAATACAATAAATAATAAGCGAAGCAAAATATAATGATAATATTAATAATAATAATAACCTATTGATACGATATATAGAAATTAAATATAAATAAATTATCTAATTGTCACTTAATATGCGCATTGCTAATAAGACTAATAAATGGATTATTATCTATGAAATTAAATATGAAAAAGTTTAACGGAGTTAAACAAGATTAATTTCTTGTTTGAAAGATGAGTATTGTACAATGGGCCCTTTTTCTTTATTACTTGAACACTATTGCATCACTACCATATATATATATAATAATAATATATATATAATAATAATAATATATATAATAATATGTAATAATAATAATAATAATAATATTAATGATAATAATAATAACAATGATAATAATAATATAATATATAATAATAATAATAATAATCATAATAATAATAATAATAATTAAAGTAAATTATATATATATATATATAATAATAATATAATAATAATAATAATAATAATAATAATAATATAATAATATAATAATAATAATAATAATAATATGTAATAATAATATAATAATAATATAATAATAATATAATAATAATAATAATAATGTGTGTAATAATAATAATAATAATAATAATAATAATAATAATAATAATAATATATATATATAACTAATATATATATAATATAATAATAATAATAATATATATATATAATATATATATATATTATTAAAAACAAAAAAACATAAAGATTCTCTGCCTGCTCCTCTGCGTTCGTCCGTCGTTTATAAATATTCATGTGGTAACTGTCAAGACACCTACGTTGGCAGTACCCAACGCCAACTCACCGTCAGGATGGACGAGCATAGAGGCTGCTCGGCTAGAACAGGTTCACTTTTTACCAATCCTTCCGCATCTAGTATTAGAAACCATAGCCACAATAAAAATCACCCTATAAATAAACAATATTTCACTATACTAAGTCAAACCAACCAATTCCTTGATTTAAAAATTCTGGAATCACTCCATATTGCCAGTCTCAAACCTTCCCTCAACAGTGATAATGGTCCTTATCAACTGCAACTTTCATAACTTAAAACAGTGTATTTAATTGTTATCATTTCATTTTTTCAGATGAATTGTTTATATTAATTGATATTTATTTTTGTAAATTTAATAAAAAGTAATAAAAAACTCTGTGTCCTGATGATGGGAATAGTACACTTCCCGAAACGTCGACTTATAATTTTTTATCGCATCATTGATTGTTGTTAATTTGGAAAAAGTTTCATCCCTATATTTGCTTACCTGCTTGCTGTTTTAGTTTTAAGGATTTAATAAAGTGAACATATTTTAAGAAAAGTTTTAATTACATCGTTTAACAATTATGTTTAGAGCATTTTTTTTATTTTATATCATAAAAAAAAAATTTAGAAAAAATAATATATACAATATATATATATATATATATATATATATATATATATATATATAATTGTAATAATCATACTACAATAATATAATAATAATATAATAATAATAATATAATAATATATAATAATATAATAATAATAATAATAATAATAATATATATGTACGTAATAATAATAATAATATATAATAATAATAATAATAATAATAATAATATTAATAATATATATAAATAATAATAATAATATAATAATAATAATAATAATATAATAATAATATGTAATAATATATAATGTAATAATAATATAATAATATTATTAATATTAATATAATAATAATAATAATAATAATAATAATATCATAATAATAATAATAATAATAATAATAATAATAATAATAATAATAATAATAATAATAATAATAATAATAATATGTTTGTATTATAATATTTGTAATAATAATGACAATAATATAATAATAGTAATAATAATATATATATATATATATATATATATATATATATATAATATATATATATATATATATATATATATATTTATATACATAACCACAATTATGCAATCACACACTCTTCTACAACTTTTTAAAAATGTAGCTTCGAAGAGGCCAGGATGAGCGATTTCCAAAAGTAGCACCGCACCGCACCGCACCGCACCGCACCAAAATGAGCGCACCACGCACCGCTCCTGGTGCTTCGGCCAACCCTATTTCCAATCATTCTCCTTATATTGTCAAACTCTTTCCATCTATGGATTCCTCCAATCATCTTATCTTCGTATCCTGTTTTATCTCTTCAAGTCTTCCTTCCTTATTTGAGGAAACGTTTTTGGTAGTTCTCGGAAACCTGGCCGGACTTTCTCTCCTATTTCTTTAATTTTCCTTGAAATGAATAAGGCTTTTATGGAAATGGTTCGGTTCCTCAGAGTGAGCAGAACACAAATCTGAACAACCGCTCAAATCTTCCACTCTAATTCCACTCTAAACGTTCCAGAAGCTATTGAACTATCTCCACTTATCATTTTCCACCCAAATCATTATATCAAGTGTTGAATTTCTTATAAAAATGTGATTCTCTCTCTCTCTCTCTCTCTCTCTCTCTCTCTCTCTCTCTCTCTCTCTCTCTCTCTTTCACTCACACACACACACACACACACACACACACACGCACGCACGCACGCACGCACGCAAGCACAGCTTTAACATTTAGACGGCATATTTTCCTGAGGGTATTAATCTTGTAGATCTTATAACTTGTGCTTCGGAGTTTGCACCTAGCCTTTGTAAACTATTTCTCTCTGCTTATCAGCTTTAACTTTTCATTCTTGCAGGAAATGTGAGTTCATTCAACTTGTTCCGGAAAATGGGGAACCCTCTCTGAGACCTCTAACTGACGTACTCATCAATACCTTCCAGAGTTTTCGAACCTGCCCATTCCAAGAAAATTTTTTAAACATCTTCTAATTTTATCTTCAATCTCTAGTATGGCTTCAATAAGGAGTGCCCTACTGATTACCTTTTCCTTCTCTTTTACTCTTTGTCGTCTGTTTTTTAGGCATTTCGGTGAATCATTTGCTGTGGGGCTAGACATATGGTAAGACATTCGATAAAGTCTGGCACAAAGCTTTGATTTCTAAGCTTCCCTCCTTCAGTATCTATCCTTATCTCTGATTTCCTTTCCGGTCGTTCTGTAGCAGCTGCTGCAGATAGTCACCGTCTATTCTATAAGTTTATTAATAGTAACGCCCATTATATAAGGTTATGCCCTACTCCAGTACTTTTTCTACTCTCATTAATGATCCTCTACCTGTCACTTTATCACTTACTTCTTTCATTTCGAATGACGTCTCTCCTTACAGGAAATATATAATCCTGTGAGCATGATCATGGGGCAACTGAAATTGCCCCTTTTTCATATTTCTAATTGGGGCAAAAAAAGACTTTGGAGTTTTCAATGCCTCAAAAACTCAGATTCTCTCTCTCTCTCTCTCTCTCTCTCTCTCTCTCTCTTCTCCTCTCTCACACACTCTTCTCTCTCTCTCTCTCTCTCTCTCTCTCTCTCTCTCTCTCTCTCTCTCTCTCTCTCTCTCTCTCTCTCTCTCTCTCTCTCTCTCTTGGAAGCATCACAGTATTTCGCTTACTAAGCAAACTTCATAGCGGTTGGGTTCTTTGAGGTATCTTCAGAATTTCTTCACATCTCCTCATTTGCTTTCATTTTATAGGGGTGTCGTTCGCTCCAGTATGGAATATGCGTCACACATTTGCAATTGTTCTATTCATAAATTCTTCAAAGGGTGAAATCTAAGAATTGTCGCCTTGTTAACTAACCATCCTCTGTACACTAACTGTTTTCAATCAGTTTTGGATAACCAAACTCTTGATTATTCTTATTCTATCGTTATTACAACGGACATTATTCTTCGGAGATTTCTAGACCCATTCCTCGTCCTTTGAGAAGGTCAGTTTCAAGGTTTTGATCACAAGTCTAAAGAGATTGAAACAGAAAATTTATTTACGCATTTGAAATGTACGTAATCACTGCATGTGAGTTTCCTCAGAGTTTAATACGAACGTGCGGCTCAAATCCAAAAATAATCTTAATGCTCATTTTTTAAATATTGTACATCTTGAAAATGTATTTTCGTTTGTTCGATGGTACATAATGTAGGACAGGTAGATGTAAACACAGGTTGATGAATTAGAAAAGCAAACTCCGTGTGCAACACACCTTATACCTGAGACAAGGATACGTCCCTGGATTAATCAGCTATATACCTTTTCAAGTAAAGCTTTGATAAAAAAATAAAAAAGTCTCATCACAAAGTGAGAAAAAAAGGATTAAAAGTCGACCTTCGAATGAGACGCCTTTTGCAACGTCTCAAAATTCATAATGGATTAGTCCATTAAAAGGATTATCGTAAGGTGAATCAGTCAGAGTCTCACAGACGACACAAATGCGCCGCACATTTTTATGTAACGAAGAATTCTTTTCGTGCTTCAAAGGCGGAAACATTTTAGCGATCAACATTTTAGGAGTTTAGTTTTACGAACTTTTGCGAGGAAAAATGAAAATTTATGACTTTAAGAAATAATAAATAAACAAATAAATGAATAAATAAATAAAGAAAAATAATCAAATTAATGAATAAATAAATTCGTGTAAGTTTTCTCTCCATTTCAGATATAAAAATGAGGGGAAAAAAAGTTCTATTTTTACGCGACATGTTTATATATAGTTAATTAAGATAATGCACCCGTGAGATTAGACTCTGGAACTTTTTCCTTTGCTCTACTCTATATTAAAGCGAACATTTGCATTGGAATTTACAGTGAAAAATTCGAGCGTCGAATGAACGGACAAACGAACGAATGAACGAACGGAGTCAGGCGGGAATAATTCTCTCTCTGATTAATTGAAACGTTTTGTGTTTCTACGTTGATGTATTTTAGAACCGTTTGGAGACCGCGTCGGGTGATCAGCGCTCCTTCGTTCCATTTCATTTGAATCATACGTACCCCTACAAATTTTGACTCACTCTCTCTCTCTCTCTCATTAGAAGAAACCCTTCTCCTAATATATATATATATAGTATATATATTTAGTTTATATCATATATTATATATAATAATATATATATATAATATATATAACTTATTATCTAATAATATTTCTATCCATGAATATATATTATAATATATATATATATATATATATATATATATAATAGCATATATATATATAGTAATAAGTTTTTTGATAATATATATAGTCCGTGCACCTTTATCTTTGCGTTTGAAAACGCATCAACAAGAAGCTCAGCATGAGTACGCGTATGTAATAAACGGGCTCACATTGTGTCTCCGTACAAAGAAGAAAGAATTATCGAGAAAAAAAAGAGCAGAGAGCAGAGCTTCACAGGAACAAATTTTCCCGACAACGAAACGGGAATTTAGAGAAAATGATCTTGTTGTATGATACCTATTGTTAAAGCATTGATTCATCCGTGGAGCGTGAGAAGAAAGCCCTGCAATGAAAGGACGGTCGAACTTTTTTCTTATAATGAAGCGACCCGTGTCCTTAAAATACCTTTGCAAAAACTTCGTTCCATCACTGTCATGAAAGAGTTCAAAAGATTTGTGTGAAGAAGGAAAAGAAGAAGAAAAATTTAGTGACCAAAAAGATTAACGTGAATTAGTTCAAGTCTTTAAGTTAGTTTAAAAGAAAAGAATTAGTTTTTGAAATCAAGTAAAACCGATAAGTTTTACCACAATCCATATTACATTCATAAGATTTTAAATTTAAGGTAAAGAAACTAAGCAGTTGCATGTCATTGTTAGTATGTATGTTTAGTATGTATGTTTATGTGCGTTTACAAGGTAAAAGAATACATCGTGGCTGGTGACTTGATCAAAGATTATTCTTGCTATTCAGCTCTGATCCCATTTCTTTGTGCTTATGAAAAAAATTATATATTATATATATCGTATATTATATATATATATCATTATATATATATATATATATTATATATATATCATATGTATATATATGTGTGGTAACAAATATGGGCTAATATCTCTAGTATATATATATATATCTTTGTATTAATATATATATGTATATCCTTATAATATATTATTATATATATATTTTTCTTTTTTTCCTTTCAATCAGGCGCGTATATATAGGGTAGGCGGGTACGTAGCTCCTACCCAATATTTTTTAGGTTTTAAATTAAATTACTAATTAATATTGTAAAAGATATAACAATAATATAATTTAAATGAATTTTATATAAAAAAGTTAAAAAAGATGCTATTTTTCATCATATTAAAAGAAAGAAACAACCACAATAAAATAGCTACAATAATAATTTGAATTCATTAGAAACTTCATCGCTCCTATCCTGATCTTAGGAGAAATCTTCAACACCGGCGGCGATGATGACGTCATTTCTACTTCAACACTTTATAAGCAGAGCGGGCTACTCTGTCCTACCTATAATAATCGATCAAAAATAATCGATAAGCCTGATCTCATGCAACTTTTCGTTTCTACTCCCGAATATTTTACCGAAAATGTGTGGCTTTGGTCAGTTGTGTTTGACAATTTTGGATTCAACTAATGGTGCTACCTGATTGTTCTGATATTGAATATTAATTTTTATATAACTTTATTTTAAGTGGTATTTCAGCATTACTTACATAAAATTAATTAAAATAGTGCATAATGGAGGTAAGTGTAGATTTTATATTAAAGAAAAAAAAACGCTTTAAAAACTTATTTATAAAACGACGCTCTATTTTTAAAAACATGATAGGCCTAAGAAATAGTACTCAATTGGAATGTGATTTAAGATTAAGTATTTGGTAAAATATAATGTAAAAAAGCTTTTCATACAAATAAATAAGGTATGTATAGTATGTATTAAAAATTATTAAATTATGTTTTCGATGTTTCGTTAGCTATATATATATATTATAATATATATATTATACTATATATAATATATATTATATTATATATATATATATAATATATATATATATATAATATATAATATATATATATATATATATACTATATATGTGAATATATATATATATATATATATATATATATATATATATATATATATAATTCTGGTCTACCCAAAGTGTAATCTTCCAGGTACGCCACTGATATATTATATATAATATTTATATATATACTATATATATATATATATATATATAATTATATATATATATAATATATTATATATATTAATATATATATATATAATATATAATATATATATATAAATTTGTCTACCCCAAGTGTATTCTTCCAGAGTACGCCCACTGATATATAATATAATATTAATAATATATATATATATATATTATATATATATATATATATATATATATATATATAATAGGTTTTTTTATATTTTATATTTATATATATATTCACATATCACTACATCTATTATCCATTGGGTTTCCAATAAAACACTAATAATGTTTTATTATTTTAATGAATAAATTGGTAATTAAGCTTACTTAAAATTTTATGGGGTTTAACAATATTGATATTGTAAAATAAGATACAAAAGTGCACCTTTCTAAGCGCTATAATCTGAATCCATTGAATTCTTGCTTTAATGAACTTTTAATAGATAAATGAAATACACAGGATAGTGAATTAATAATATCGACTTTGTGCAGGATCCGAAAGGGAACCCTCTCTGCTCCATCGAATCACATAAATGACCTATAAAATAATACATTATGTTTTCAATTTTGATCAATCTGGCATCTTTTTCTTGACGCTAAAATGTGTCGATACATTATGTTATTTAATTTATTAATTATAAATTTTTCTTTTTGTTATTAGATTATGTGCTTATATTGTATACCTATTTAATATTATTTATAGATAGATAAGTGCCAATATATATATATTTAATATATATATATATATACTATATATATATATATATATATATATATATATATATATATATATATATATATATATATATATATATATATATATATATATATATGTGTGTGTGTGTGTGTGTATGTGCGTGTTTGTGTGTGTGTGTGCGCGTGTGCGTGTTGAATTAGAGTCTAATAGATAGGTAACAGAAAAGTAGAAAATGAAGCTCTCACTGGAAAAAAGAACTCGCAAGCTCTTTAAGGTCACCTCAACCATTATAATATAAGGTTTGTAAGACAATTTGTTAAACATTTAGACCATGAATGTTTTTTATGTGTTTAGAGCCGTCGAAAGAGATAGTCAACTTTTTAAAAAAAACTCAACTACAAATCTCCATCCAAAAATAAACTTCCAACTGGAAGGTTATTTTTGGATGGAAATTTGTAGAAATTGAGTTTTTTAAAAAAAAGTTGAATCTCTCTAGTTTAGGTGACTCCACAAGAAATTTCATTCCATTCTGATTTTCAAGAATAGAATCGAGAAGATGAAATCGAAGCAATTCTGGAAGCAAAAGAGGCAGCAGGGATGAAATGAGTGGATAAATATGAAGTTTAGCCATGGGCATAAGAATAAATATTCTCTCTCTCTCTCTCTCTCTCTCTCTCTCTCTCTCTCTCTCTCTCTCTCTCTCTCTCTCTCTCTCTCTCTCTCTCTCTCTCTCTCTCTCTCTCTCTCTCTCTCTTTTAGAAGAACAACTGAGAAATTCATAAATGAAAGGAGTGGGAGATAAAATAGAATCCTAATTTAAACAACATTTGACAGTGAGGAAAGAAGTCGTTTCATCAGCAAAGCCAAAATGGGAAGACTAGATAAAAAACTAGATATGAGTTAGCAAAGCTAAGGAAGAAAATTGACCGAAGATAGTTTAGAAAGCGGACATACATGACATTCCCTTACTAAGTTTTGAGTATGTCAGGACACCACATGATCTTCCCCCTTCCTAACCCATAATTCCTAACCATAGATAGAAATGTATATTACCAGTTGATGCTGATGACCTGAACGAAAGTAAAGAGATTACTGATAATCCAAGAAATGGGAGTTAAAAATAGTTTCCAAGATCCTAGAAAGAACACTAGTGGTTGCTAGTGGGTGAGAGTTAAAAGGTTCAGAGCGGCTTCCCTATGGAAATAGTTGGAGGAACTCATGCTTCCAACACTGAGGGAAAGTATTATAGAAGAGAGAGAGTAGATTTAAAAAAGGACAGGCTCCAGAACCGAAGCGCACTCCATCAAAAAACACCAGGAGGAGTATCATCCGGATCACTAGTCTTCCAAATGTTTATAGTTGTCATTATTCTCCAAAGATATTAGAATCCAATGAACCCAATTGCCAATAACCAAATTCTAATAACAATTCCATTTTTTTGGAGTATCTAAACTCAATAATTGAGCACGTTCTCATTTCTTCTCCTTTTTCTGACGTCATCATTTTAGGCGATTTTAATGTTCACCGCCAATGACTTTCTTATAGTCTTTAAGACACACCGGTGTACTTGCCTAATGTTTCTCTATCCATAATAATATTAGACAGATGGTGTAGTTCCCTACAAGTATCCTTTATGACCTTAAAGATGAACTTTGCATTCATGTCCTTTTCTAAACTTCTATTCTTTCTCCATATACTGTCAATTAAACTCTTTCCATCTCTGAGTTCCTCCAATAATAATCTTACCTATGTATTTTGTTCTCTCTCTTCAAATCTTCTCAAAGAAAGACCCCCTCCAACCGCGAGGAAACGTTTTTTGTCACTTCTTTACCGCAAGGTGACTTAATTTGGACTGACGATTGCTTGGACGGAAGGTGTCCCTCTGAGTGCGTCAATCACATAAACGAAGTAATTCTTTCTGTCGTTGAGACATACATTCCATTCTCTTTCCTTTCAATTAAAACTCATAAAACTTGATTTAACTCTGCTTCTTCTCGTGATATTCGCTGCAGGGATTTGCCTTCAGAAATTACAGTCGCCTTCAAGCTCCTGAATCCCAATGTCTCTTTTGTTTTGCACTAATCATGCTTAATTTATATTACGCAACACTAAGAAATCTTGTTTTAAGGAAGAAAATGAAATTATTTTTCTGGTTTCCCTTCCGCATAATTTTTTTTTGCCAAAAAAATAAATGTCCACCCCAATTTTACTTCTTTCTCTTTCCCTTCTCTAGTTTCTCTCTATGGGAGTCTCAGCTGTCTTGCCTTCTACTAAATTTGATATCCTCATTCATACCTTTGCCTCTAACTGTAATCAAGACTATTCAGGAAATATCTCGCCATTTCCACTTTTACCAATTTGCACCTAGGCTTAATATTGTAATTTAATCTACATTTGTGACTTATGCACTATCTGAATTTAATACTAAGTAGTAAGAAGACG
>JABUQX010119061.1:20000-35000 GCA_015478945.1 Trachelipus rathkii | reverse complement strand
AAATAGGAGGCCGAAGAGATTGTTTTTTTCTGTTGGAGTATTAGCAACAGAACCACCATAGCGAATAAGCGGAGGAAAGGGTGATTTACAGAAGTTGTTAGAGATGTCTTTGGCAAGAGGCCATGAAGATTTGTCAGTAGGAGAACCAAGGACGGTCAGCGAACTTTCGTTTAATGAAATCGCTTTCTCGTCGAAGAGTATCCCTGCAACGATTTCTAGGTGAATGAAAATTAGTGAGAGTGATAGAAAAACAAGAATTTTTAAACTCCCGATACGCTGTCTCCAGCCTGAATGGCCAGAGAACAAACACGATCGAACCATGAATTATGAGGAGTGAAAGATTTAACGAAGAAGGAATGAACCTGCTCATTACATCAACAATTACAGCTTCTTCCTTATCGGCAGAAGCAAAAGTGTCTTCAGAGTCGAAGCTGTCACTGCAATTGTAGAGTTAACGTAGAAGCCACGCAAGGTCCCCCCCCCCAATCGGCCCGATTAAGAGTGCCAGAAAAACGCATGGGCAGAAATGGAGCATGTTGAAGAGAAAGTATTAAAATTAAAGATATAAGCGTTGTGTCAATTATAACCAATAGAGCGGAAGGTGAGGTGTTCATAGAGAGAAGCACTAGTGATGAAACATAAGTTACGTGTGTTTAAGAATTGGTTGTTGGGATGATCCGGAATGTGTATAGGTTCTTTGATTAATTGCTACAGATCGTTGAGAATGCTGAATGATTCGGCCTCCCCCCCCCTAAATCAGTATGAGAGGACCCCAACCATTCAGTGTTGCGTACGATTGAAATCCTCTTTAAATAGAGGATCTCAACTAATTAATTGAGGAAGAAGATCTAAACAGTCTCGTGAGAATAGTAAAATAGTGTTTCGAAAAAAGGCGTTAATTAATTGTTCTGTATATTTTTGTTGTCTTGGCTTTAAGGTTTGTTGTGTGTGCGTGCGTGTGTGTGATGGCAGGTGTGCGTAGATGGCGGGCTTTCTATCGACTTCACCAACATCCGGGGCTTAACTCTAACTCTGCTTCCGTGGAAACACCACCTTTCTAACTCTAACCCTAATCTTTTGCTCCTGTCTGAGACTCAGATGGCCCTAAGAATTCATCCTCTAACTCGTTTAATGTATCCAACTACAACTTATTTCATAATTTCCGTCTAAAGGGTGGAGTATGTGCCTATGTTAACATTAAACACCCGCGTAACGCGTCTCGTGAATCTCGAATCTCCTAATTTCGATGTTCTATGGCATTAAAATCTTTCTTCCCTTCTACTATCAATAATCTTGTGCTTCTGTAGCTGCTCTCCTAACAGAACGGATTTTCACGCCTTTTTGAATATCTTACTACTTCCACGAGACTGTTAAATCTTCTCATCCCAATACTGAGGTCCTCTATTTTAGGGGGATTTCAATGTACATAACACTGAATGGGTTGGGGTCCTCTCATACCGATTTAGTTGGGAGGAGCCCGAATCATTCAGCATTCTCAACGATCTGGAACAGCTAATTAAAGAACCCCACACACATCCGGATCGTCCTAACCAATTCTTGAACACACTGACCTATGTTTCCACCACTAGTCCTTCTCTCTTAAAATACACCACTTTCGCTCCTATCGGTAAATCTGACCACAACCTTAATTGTCTTAATTTTAATACTTTTCTCCAACAGCTCCATCCTGCCCTACTCGTTTTTTCTGCACTTTGATCGGCCGATTGGGGGGCCTTGCTTCTACGCTAACTATAACTGGAATGACTGCTTTTCCTCTGGTGACGCTTCAACTTCTGCCGATAAGGTGGAGCTTAATCGCTAGATGGGAATTGAGCAGTTCATTCCTTCTTCGACTAAATTTTCTCTCCTCATAATCCATTGTTCGATCGTGCCTTTTCTCTGGCCATTCAGGCTTAGAGACAGTGCGGTATCGGAGTGGAAAAATTCTCGTTCCCCTATCACTCTTCTAATTTTCATTCTGCTAGAAATCGTTGCAGGGATACTCTTCGACGAGCAAAGCGGGCTTTCATCAAACGAAAGTGCGCTAACCTCCTTGGTTCTCCTACTGACAAATCTTTTCTGGGCTTCTTGCCAAAAACATCTCTAACAACTTCTGTGAAATCTGTCTTTCTCCTCTTATTCGCTCTGATGGTTCTGTTGCTAATTCTCCAACTGAAAAGGCCAAATCTCTTCGGCCTCCTATTTTCTCTAATCAACCTTGGACGATTCTGGCATCGCTCATCCTCCTCCTTCTCCTTCTCAGGTGTCCTATGCCTTTGCTGTGATTACATTCGATCGGGTGCATGGGCTCCTGACATCTACACGACCGTTAGGAAGGCGGGTGGCCCGGATGGCATTCCTCTCGGAGTTTTGAGGAGTGTGCTTCCGTGCTATCCCGCCCCTCGTTCAACTATATCTCTATGTCTCAATACTAACAACTTTCCCTCAGTTTGTCGAAGCACGCCACATGTCCAACTATTTCCGAAAAAGGAAAGCCCGCTCTGATCCTTCTAACTATCGCCCTATAGCTCTTACTTGTATTCTATCTAAGATTCTTTGAAACTCTTCTCAACTTTCATTTCTTAGATCATCTAGAATCTCATTCACTTCTTTCCGATCCCCAGTACGGCTTCGGCGCTCGAGGTCTACTGCGATATACTTCCTATCTTACTGATTTATGTTTTCCGCCCTTAGGAACTACGGCGAGACTTGCGTGGTGGCGCTTGACATACCCAAAGCATTTGACCGGGTTATGGCATGCGTCACTGCTCTCTCTCCAAACTCCCCTCCTTTGGGTTCTCCTTCTCTTTGCTTACTTATGTCGAGTTTTCTTCAAATCGCTCAATATCGCTGTTGTTGAGGGGGCGACTTCTTCTTCCTTTTTCTCGTCAATAGGTTGTTCCTCAGGGCTCTGTCTTATCTCCTACTTTATTCCTACTTTTCATTAATGCATCTTCTCACCTGCACATCTAACTCTATTCACTCATATGCCGAATGACTCGACCCTTCATTCTTCAACTCATTTCAAATCTGCTCCTTCTTTTACTTCTAGAATTGCCTCTCGTCTTAATCTTTCCGATTCTATTCTCGCTGATCTGGATAGAATTTCCGGGTCGGGTCGTCTGAACCTTGTGAAATTCAATTCTTTAAAAACTCAACTTCTACAAATCTCCCTCTCTAAGGAACCTTCCAACTTTCCTATCTCTTCGACGGTTCGTCTCGTCTCTCCTGTTGACAATATAAACATCCTTCGCCTTAACATAAACAATAAAAATGTCTTGGAAACCTCACCATCACAACGGTTGCTAGGCCGGCCTCAAGAAAACTGGGAGTTCTGTTAGACTGTGAGACTTTTACCTCTTTCTCTGTTGCTCCAGCTATACAAGGACTCATCCACCGTGTATGGAGTACTGCTCCAATATCTGGGGGGGTTCTGGTTTCAACCGGCTTTTGCATATAGGCTCGAGTCAAAGGCCAAAAGGTTATAAACTGTTCTTTACTTTCCAGTTCCCTTGACCTCTATCTTTGCGGCGCGATGTTTTGGTGCTTTATCTCTTTTCAATAGGTACGCAGCGGCAAGTGCTCGAGGGAGCTTATCACTCCCGTACCTCCACCTTTACGTTTGCCCTCGTTTAGAACTAGGGAGTGCTGTGTCTGCACATGAGTTTTGTGTGGTTAGGTAACTCCAGGCTAGTTCGCTGCGGTTGCTTCCTTCTTTCCTGCCACATCTGTTCTGTGGAATTCTCTCCAATCTTCTGTTGTTTTCCTGCTGAATTTAATCTCCCCACTTTAAAGCCTAGCGTGCTGTGCTCATCTGGCGTAATTAATGTAGTCGTTACTTCTGAGCGTTGTAACACCCCCTCCTGAATAGGGCTCTGCCGTGAGTGGTGGTGACAACTTGTAAAAAAAAAAAAAAAAAAAAAAAAAAAAAAAAGCACAGGATATTATTATAGTAGAAGGAAGAACGCCTTTAAGCCACAGAACATTGAAGTTAAGAGATTCGTGATTCTTGAGACGTGTTACAGGAGTGTTAATGCCTCACATGGGCACAATACCCACCCTTCAGACGGAAATTATGAATTAAGTTTTATAGTTGAATATTAAAACGATAGAGCGATGAATTCATTAGCCATTGGCTCAGACATGAGCAAAAGTTAGAGTTAGAGAGTGATTTTCCACGAGTGAAGAGTTAAAAGTGTAAGCTCACGGATGTTTGCGCTAAAGTCAATAGAAAGCCGCGCCTGTGCAAATTTCCCAACGAAACAAAAGCAACAGACAAAAACAAACAGACAAAAACTAAAGGTGAAATCAGGATAAAATTGTTCCTAAGCTAAAACCTAAATTAATATATATATATATATATATATATATATAAATAAATATATTATAATATATATATATATATATAATATATACTATATATAAATATATATTATATATATATATATAATATAATATATATATATATATAAGTATATATATATTATATATATATATATATATATATATATATATAATATATATATATATATATATATATATATATATATATATAACCTCAAAATTATCGCACCACTAAACAAAAGGTACATATAGGTATGAAAATGTGCAGGAAATAGACCATGATCTGTTTAATATAGTTCATGCATGTCGAAAGACAATATACATACAGTACAAATGGGTACAAATGGGTATGGGAACATCCTTATAAAAAAATGTACATGGGGACATAGGTGCATGGCGCAAAACTGACATGAACCTGTAGGTACATGGGTTGTCCATAGGATGTGTTGATGGTGCCTCAGTACCGCGTATGACCGCCTCTCTACATAATAACTGCCTGGCATCATCGTCCCATGCTGGATATGAGGTTTCGTATGTTATTTTGAGGGAATCATGTCCTACAGTCCTATAGGTCGACCAGGGCTAGCCGAAGGTCATTCAGAGTCATTGGGGGTGGGTTAAGCTGTCGAAGTCCTCGTTCCACTCATATCCCACACATGCTCGATGGGATTGAGATCAGAAATGTACGCGGGACAACGGAACATGTTGATTTGAATCTCCTGTAGGTATTCGTGTTCGCACCTGGCAGCGTGAGATCAAGCATTATCATATATTAGAATAAGCCCCGGATAGATGTAGGGCACATAAGATATGACATATGGTTCAAGGATGTTCGTAACGTATCGCGCCGCGATCAGGGACCAAGGATGTGGTGGAGGTCTGCAAGGGCAGTTAGCAAAACAACTTTCCAGATCATAACCGACCCACTACCGTTTAACACATCCCCTTGGATTCTTTTCCACTATGCCATCATTCAAGTCAAATGCAAATTCCTTCAGGTTGGCTCAGACGTGGCACTTAAATAGAGGATGATTGAATGCAGCAGGAAAAATAGATGAATGCATGGTGTTCCATAAAACAGATGCGACTGGAAAGAAGGAGGCACCACAAAGAAAGAGCTATGAGACCAATTGTAATGTAGTATTACATGAAGAATATAAATTGTTTCATTTATTTGTTTTAAAATAGAGGTCACGTGTTGCCATTGCAATATCGTTTATTTTTTTGTTCTTTATTCCTAATGTAAGCTGCAAAGGCCCAGTCAAAATACTGTAAATATGTTTATATTGTAAGGTGAAACAATAACCAATGAGAACTCACCTTTTGAAACTTATTTTTTTAAGGTCTGGATTGTCATTGGTCATTGTGTCAAAGCTTTATGAATAATAATAATAATAATATTATTATTATTATTATTATTATTATTATTATTATTATTATTATTTGTTTAATATTTTTAAAGCGATTTGTAAGGCACTAACGTATATTTTATATATATATTATATATATATATATATATATATATATATATATATATATATATATAATATATTTTATATAATATATATAACATCAAAAATATATATATTTTATATATATTTATATATATATATATTATAATATATATTAATATATATATATAATATAATATTTTTAAAGCGATTTGTAAGGCTACTGCGTATTATTTTATATATATATATAAATAATTTTATATATATATAAATAAATATTTTATGGAATAAATGCATTTTTTTGTTAAGGTGTGGTAGTTCTTAATCTCAATTTATGTTAGCTTTTTTATCCTGATTGGAACGAAGGATTGTCATTTCTTGAGAAATACTACGATATTGTAAGGAATGCCAATCCCGCCTTTCCTTGAGATGGCTTGTATATATTTGTTTTTCTAAATTAATTGATAAATGTATACATTATTTTACTTACTGATTTCAAGGGCTGTGATTCGATAATAGGCGTAAACTGTATTACTAGAATTCGTATAAATAGTAAAAATAAGATTAATTTGGATCTTTTTCGCTTTCATTGTCGTTAACCCAAGGTGTATACAGTTGGTAGTTGTGAATGCCTAATATATCTCGATCAATTTTTATTATGTGTTAAAGTATATATTTTGTAATCAAGCAGTGTTTCGTTCTGTGATTTATTGTAAAAGTGTATGTAATATTTATTTCAAATTAAATATGGTGATTTAATTTCAATGTGTAAAGTATCGCAGTTTTGCTTATTGTAAAGATAAAGGTATTTATGTTTGTGCTCTTAAAGCATTTTGTGATTTTATATTAATTTCTTATGTGTATCATTGTACAGAGTGTCGTTCTGCAAATTGCCATTTGTAAAGGTTGCAGTCGTTTGAATCGTTGCTAGATTATTACTGTGGCAGGTAAGCGTATTTAAGATTAATTTATTTTTTTTGAAGTTTCGCAATTATTATATATAGTGGTAATAAATATAAAACGTTTATCAGTTTAATATTTATTATGTTAAACATTATGGTTAATTGTCAAAGTCTCAACTTTTGTTTGTTAAAAAGATTTGTTTTAAATTACTAATAGGTAACTCTTTGCTATTGGAGTAACAGCTGGTTTTTATATGGTCAGCTGGGTCTTGCATTGTTCTTGTGTTGGCACACTTAAAAATCGACGTCTTTTGTAAATGTCAAATTCATTTTAAATTTCAAGTAAAGATTTAATATCTCTTATCAAATCAGTCAGTCTGTATATTTTTGTTAATATAATTTGTTTATTTATAACATTCTTGAACATAAATAATCTATATATTTAATATACATATTTATGGGCAAGGATCTGTATAAATTTAATGATAGAGGCATTTTGTATGTTTAACCGTTATTTGCAAATACACATTCGTGCACATACAAATGTACATACTGCATGTATATATGTATGGTCGTTGATCTGCATTGCAAGTGACATTTTCAAAGCATAAAATATATAATTGGTATTTAGTACTGAGGTTCTATATATTCAATGCGCATGTATGTAGATATCCACGGACATCTAACTGCATGTTCATGGATTTATAAAACCTAGTTTTGTATAAGGCAGTACACATTCATTTATTTTTTTTTTATTAAAATATTTTTAAAACTTATTCCAGTAGTTTTCTTGAGTGTTTCCAAAGGTAATTTATTTTTCTTGTTTATTTAAATATTCAAGTAGCAATTATTTTAGGTCTTAAAGACATTGAGTTCATGGTCAAAGTATTGATCCTAAAACAGGTAAATTCTTTGATAACGAATAGTATTGACTGATCAGGTTTTCACATAAAGCAACGAACCCGGTCAAACCGTTGTTCCACTTGAAGGATCTTCAGGGAGATAGGTTGGTGAGTTTTAAGTATAAAGTTGCACTATATTATTGCACAGGCCGGTGACTCATTCAACAGGAGGTCTAGATACTGTTACAATATAGGTTTGAGAATCTAAGAAAGTGATAGTTGGTTGGATTGTCAAGGGGGCCTGGCCAAGGATTTGTTTATCAGTTCGAAGAGTAAGTTTTGACATATAATTTAATATCTTTTCAACCAGTCCATTACATTTAAATTGGGTATTCCTGTTCGGGATATTTATTTTGTAACCCTTCAGTCATTATATCGTTATCATTGAATTCCTCGTTGTGAATTAAGTTTGCTATTTTGCTAAATATTTGAGCACAGTGTATTCATTCGTAATTGCTTTGCTAGAACCTGTGCTAGAGTCACTGTTTAAGTATTTTCACCAATATCGGCATTTGGGATATATGTTGATATTGTGTTGTAACTGTCAATATAGTCCGTTGTACGGTTTATTTTATTGAAGTTGAACGTATACGATTTTATGCGTATTGGTGAAATAGTATTTTTGCTATTGCAACAATACCCATTATTTGGAAAATATTTATAACTTTATAATTTAATACTTTATATTTTATACTTTATAAATATATATATATATATATATAATATATATATATATATATATATATATTATAATATATATATAATATATATATAACTTATATATATATATATATATATATATATAATATATAATATAAAAAATATATATATTATATAATATATATATAATATATATATAATATATATATTATAATATATATTATATATATAATATATATATATATATATATATATATATATATAATATATATATATATATATATAGTTATATATATATATAATTATATAAAATATATATATATATATATATTTATTAATATTGTTTAGATAGGCAGTAAAATTTACAAAGTTGAGCGAAGCGAAAATAGTGATTTCGAAATTCCCGATTTTCACTTAGTTTGTGTTCTGGGGCGAAAACACTATTTTCCCGCAAGATTTTGGTAAATTTTACTACAGATTGATTAATTAGAGTTATTATATATATATAAGTATATATATAATATATAATATATATATAATATATATTATATAATATATAATATATATATATAATATATATATTATATATATATATATATATATATATATATATATATATATATATATATATATATATATATATATATATATATATATATATATATATACATTTGTAATTTTGCGGTTAGAAATTGGTTTTCATACGTGTATCAGTAGAAGCCAAATTTCAGAATTTTGGTAGAAAACGTGATTTGTGATTCGTGCGTCAAGAAGTGACTTTGTTAGTGGACGATATATTTTATAATCTGTTTTGTATACAACGATTATAACAATGGCTACTTCTAATGCTGAGTTTGTAGAAATGTGTAAATCAATGGGTTTCTCGGGTAAGGAACTCGCTGCTGCATTAAAAGATAGGATGGCTCAAGAAGCCGCGCTAGAGCAACAGAAGATAGCTGCTGCTTTGGAGGAAAAGAAGCTTGCTGCTGCTTTGGAGGAAAAGAAGTTTGCTGCTGCTTTAGAAGAGAAAAAGTTAGCGCTTGAAGCTGAAAGGGAGAAAGCTAAGCTTGAAGCTGAAAGGGAGAAAGCTAAGCTTGAAGCTGAAAGGGAGAAAGCTAAGCTTGAAGATGAAAGGGAGAAAGCTAAGCTTGAAGATGAAAGAGAAAAAGCTAAGCTTGAGGCTGAAGCGGGAGTAGAGAAAGCTAAGATCGAAGCTGAAGCTCAAAGAGTTAAGTTGGAGGCAGAAAAAGATGCAAGAGAAGCAGAAGAAAGAATGTTACAGATGAAGCTTGATGCCGAAGATAAACAGCGTCAACATGACGCAGCAATAGCTTCACAAAGCACTCAGAGCAGCCACAGCACTTCCTACGCCAGTAAATACCCGAAGTTGAAACTTCCATTCTTCGATGAGAGGAAAAATGATATAGAAGAATACTTGTTAATGTTCGAAAAACAAGCGGAGGCGAACGACATCCCTATGGAAAAGCGAGCATTTGTTTTAGGGTGTTTCTTGACAAGTAAGGCTGTTAATGTGTTCAACAATTTGCCTGTCGCAGAGCTGAAGAATTATGAAGGCCTAAAAAGAGCTTTGTTAGAGAGGTACGGTCTCACTGAAAGTGGGTACTGTGCTAAGTACAAAACCATGAGTCCTACGGAGGATGACAATCCTAGGGTGTACTTACAGAAGATAATTGAAGCTTTGAAAAAGTGGATTACTGCAGCAAATGTAACACTGACACCAGATGATCTCATTGAGTTTTTCTCAGTGGATAAGTATTTAAATACTGTCCCCAAAGAACTCGCTACCTACCTAAGGGAGACAAAGAAGAAGATACCGGAAGAGATCATAGCTAGTTCTGAGGGATACATGGAAGCTCATCGTTTAAAACTCGCAACAAACAGTCACACACGAAATCACAATCACGCGGATAAAAGTCATCATAATAATAATAATTTTAGATCGAGAGGCAGTGGTTACTCAACGAATAGTAATCATAAAAGCAATGACCAACGTACGTCGAGGGTAACGAACAATGAAAGTAAGATCGGTGGAGGAAGCGGCGACAGACAGGGTCAGCGTCGCAGTAGCAGTGAGCCCAGGGTGGTGATCACGTGCTTCAAGTGTCAAAGGAGAGGGCATCTCGCAAGAGACTGTAGAGCCCCTCCATATTTCAACAACAGTGGAAGAGGACAGAGTAGTTCAGGCAGACAGAAAGAGGAAGAAAAGAGCACGGGAGCATCCGGAGTCTCTGAAAGCGGCAGTAAAGTCCTGAATGGTTCAGGTGAAGAGCCGAATCTCCTGAATGAAATAGAGAAGGTGGAAAATGACAGATTGTCACACCTACCTGTGACTTATGGGATGGTGAATGGCTACCAAGTCAAAACCCTCCGTGATACCGGGTGTAATGTTGTTGTCGTGCGAAAGAAATTCGTACCGAAGAGGTGTTATGTGGGAGACAACATGAAAATAAGATTGCTGGACGGTACGGTGATAGAAGCTCCTCTCGCAAGTATAGATGTGGATACCCCTTATTACGTGGGTAGGACAACCGCAGCTGTGCTGCCGGAAGTCGTCTATGATTTAGTCATTGGGAATGTCAAAGGTGCATTGCCCCTGAGTCAGCCTAACCTCGCGTGGGAGTCGACCGAGTGTCGAGGTCTTCGTAAAGTAGAAGACGAGCATAACCATAGAAGTTTGCTATTCCCCATCGCCGAGAACGCTGAGGAAGATTCTTATGAAGAATCTGATCAAACCAATCATAGTAATGGAATGGCGAGTTTGGAGAGGGAAGAATTTTACAGAGGGAAACCGTCCGTACCACAGTCTTTGGACGTTGAGAAAAGAGACGTCGAACCATCCGCGGAGCCATCACTAAACGTGATCACAGGGTCCCAATGTTCATCTAAGGGTGAAGAAGTTACAAGAAAAGAAGAAGTTGAAGTCCCTATAAAACCACTAATAGATGTTGAAGAAGGTACAGAAGTACCGGGTGTCCCAGAGACATCAATTGAAGAAAGTACATATTGGTCTGACAAGACAGATCGTACTAATGAGTGTGGTGAGTTACGGAGAAGTGATGTAACCCCTCACATACAAAGTTCCATCAAGGAAAAGACAGTAGTTGTGGGAGAAGAAGAAGCACCTCGCAGAATCATAACTGCACAGAAAGTTATGGAAGGGTGCGGTGAAGTTATTAATGAAATGAAAGATGCGATGTCTCAAAGTGAGGAAGATAAAGAATGTAGTGTAAAGGAAGTTTGTGATGGTATGCCGAAACGCAGAGAGAAGTTAAAGAGTTATCCTCAGCAATATTGCTGGGACAGTCAGAATTCATTGCGTTTAGGATCAAAAGATGGGAACCAGGAGAGAGCAAAGTTCATTGAACTGTTTAGTAATGTGGTAAAGTCATTGTGCCAGAATACTTTGGTAAAGGGAGAGAAGATGAGACGCCGAGACTGCCATGGAAAATTGGTACAGTCGGTTAATGATGCTAAGTGGCACAATGGAAGGTTTGAAGATGAATTCACAAGAGAAGACATCGACAGCTTGGAAAGTGTTTGGAAAATAAAGGAAGATATGTGCGGAGAGTATGAGCAAATATACTTCGGTATGGTTAAAGAAGAAATGTCAGTAAAGGAGGAGAGATGTGAGACTGACTGCAGAAGTGTGAAGTATGGTGATGATAAGAAGACACATGTGAAGAGTTATCATGTGCTGAAATTATTGTTCGCAAGGAAGATGATAGGAGTTAGCAGGAAGGACGAAAAGTGTCGGAAGAGACACAGAAAGTCAAAGAAATGTGTGACATTATGGAGGAAGTTGGAGAGAAAAGGAGATGACGAAGAAAGTAGAGAATGTAGGTCTGGAAGAAAGGGTGTAAGGAGAACATTGATGATTGTACATCAAAGTAAAATGCCGGCAGTAAAGGTCATGATAGGAATATTGGACGAAAGAAATGAAGCCGACTATTTTGTCGAAAATAGATTCAAATATTCTTTGACCCGGCGTGAACACCCGATTACGATTGAGACTGTTCTACAAAGACTCCAGGAGGAGGGATTCACCATCAGACCGACGAAGTGCGAGTTTGCCTCGTCGAGTGTTGAGTTCTTAGGGCATTACATTGGCAATGGCACTAAAGGATTGCATGAAGACAATGTGGTCAAGATCAAAAAGACAGAGCCACCTAAGAATAAAAAGCAAGTAAGGTCTTTCTTAGGGCTCACTGGTTACTACCAGGATTTTGTGAAGAACTATGCACAAATTGCCGCGCCATTGACTGACCTAACGAAGAAGGGTGAGCCAACAAAGATTAGGTGGGAGTCCAAACATCAGCAGGCGTTCGAAAAGCTGAAAGAAGCTTTAAGCTCGAAACCGATTTTAAAGATGCCTGAGTTGGAGAAGACATTCACGCTACAGGTGGATGCATCCGGTACCTCACTAGGATATGTCCTCCTACAGGAAGACGGAGGAGTCCTACATCCAATCGCATACGGAAGTAAGAAATTGTCTGAAACCCAGCAAAGGTATTCTACTTTGGAGAAGGAGGCATTAGCGATTGTGATGGGCATCAGAAAATTCGAGCCATACCTCTATGGGAAGGAGTTTATCCTTCAGTCGGATCACAGACCGCTGACGGCGATGAACAAAAAGAGGTATGAAAATAACAGGATAATGAGGTGGTCTTTATACCTCCAAAGATTTCGGTTTATCCTGAACCACATTAGTGGGAAAGACAACGTCATTGCTGACTACCTAAGCAGGTCGTATGCCGATGATAATTTGGGTTCATCTTCAGGAGCCTCTACAGAAGAAGGAGCGCAATGATAAATGAAACCAATATTTTATCATCATGTAAATAAAAGCAAAGTGTACCAATTTGCTTCTTGTTGGGTGGGCCAAAGATGTAATGCAGTATTACATGAAGAATATAAATTGTTTCATTTATTTGTTTTAAAATAGAGGTCACGTGTTGCCATTGCAATATCGTTTATTTTTTGTTCTTTATTCCTAATGTAAGCTGCAAAGGCCCAGTCAAAATACTGTAAATATGTTTATATTGTAAGGTGAAACAATAACCAATGAGAACTCACCTTTTGAAACTTATTTTTTTAAAGTCTGGATTGTCATTGGTCATTGTGTCAAAGCTTTATGAATAATAATATTATTATTATTATTATTATTATTATTATTATTATTATTATTATTATTATTATTATTATTATTATTATTATTATTATTTGTTTAATATTTTTAAAGCGATTTGTAAGGCTACTGCGTATTATTTTATATATATATATATATATATATATTATATATATATATATATATATATATATATATATATATATATATATATATATATATATATAAATAATTTTATATATATATAAATAAATATTTTATGGAATAAATGCATTTTTTTGTTAAGGTGTGGTAGTTCTTAATCTCAATTTATGTTAGCTTTTTTATCCTGATTGGAACGAAGGATTGTCATTTCTTGAGAAATACTACGATATTGTAAGGAATGCCAATCCCGCCTTTCCTTGAGATGGCTTGTATATATTTGTTTTTCTAAATTAATTGATAAATGTATACATTATTTTACTTACTGATTTCAAGGGCTGTGATTCGATAATAGGCGTAAACTGTATTACTAGAATTCGTATAAATAGTAAAAATAAGATTAATTTGGATCTTTTTCGCTTTCATTGTCGTTAACCCAAGGTGTATACAGTTGGTAGTTGTGAATGCCTAATATATCTCGATCAATTTTTATTATGTGTTAAAGTATATATTTTGTAATCAAGCAGTGTTTTGTTCTGTGATTTATTGTAAAAGTGTATGTAATATTTATTTCAAATTAAATATGGTGATTTAATTTCTATGTGTAAAGTATCGCAGTTTTGCTTATTGTAAAGATAAAGGTATTTTTATGTTTGTGCTCTTAAAGCATTTGTGAATATATTATATTTCTTATGTGTATCAATGCATCAGAGTGTCGTCTGTAATATTGCATTTGTAAGGTGCATTGTTTTGAATCGTTGCTAGATATTACTGGCAGGTAAGCTTGTATTTAAGATAATTTATTTTTTTGAAGTTTCGCAATTATTATATAGTGGTAATAAATATAAAACGTTTATCAGTTTAATATTTATTATTTTAACATATGGTTAATTGTCAAAGTCTCAACTTTTGTTTGTTAAAAAGATTTGTTTAAATTACTAATAGGCAACTCTTTGCATTGGAGTAACAGCTGTTTATATGTCAGCTGGTCTTGCATTGTCTTGTGCACACTTAAAAATCGACGTCTTTTGTAAATGTCAAATTCATTTAATTTTCAAGTAAAGATTTAATATCTCTTATCAAATCAGTCAGTCTGTATATTTTTGTTAATATAATTTGTTTATTTATATACATTCTTGAACATAAATATCTATATATTTTATATATACATATTTATGGGCAAGGATCTGTATAAATTTAATGATAGAGCATTTTGTATTGATTAACCGTTATTTGCAAATACACATTCGTGCACATACAAATTGTACATTAACGGCATGTATTATATGTATGGTCGTGATCTGTATTGGCAAGTGAACATTTGTCAAAAGCCCCAATAAAATATATTAATTTGGATTGAGTACTGAGGTTCTATATATTCAATGCGCATGTATGTAGATATCCCGGACATCTAACTGCATGTTCATGGATTTATAAAACCTAGTTTTTATAAG
>JABUQX010119061.1:0-12500 GCA_015478945.1 Trachelipus rathkii | reverse complement strand
GGAAGATGCAAGCGGAGCGGTGCCATTTGAAGACTGGTCTGAATCTAGGTCCGCTGCATCTCCTCAATTCCATTTCTGGTCCTTAATCCTGCAGCTGGAGCTGGCTGTGATGGTCTACGTGAGAGCGATACGTGAGGGCGACTTCCTTCTCTACATACAGGCCCTGTCCAAGATCGTCCCTTGGTTCTTTGCACTCGACCATACGCACTACTCGAGATGGGTGCCTATCCACCTACGAGACATGGTGTCACTGAAGCAGCTCCATCCCGGTGTATATGGTGAGTTTCTGAAGGGGAAATTTGTTGTCAAGAAGTCAAAGCGTTCATTCTCTGCTATTGCTATTGACCAGGCCCACGAACAAAACAATGCTTGCGTCAAAGGAGACGGCGGTGATGTGGGCCTGACAGAGAATGGATGGTATCTGGTCCAGAGATGGCTCGTTTAATTCAGGAATTCGAGGGATTAACCGAGAACAGGCATGACAAAGATGAACGGCACCATGAACAGAAGAGCCATGCACAGATGGCATACTTACAGGATGTGCGATCGTTGAGAACAGCGATGACAGAGATGGGGAACCCTTTCGCTGAATACAGCAGTGATCTCCTTGTCCTGAACAGCAGAGACGTTGTGGATACAGCTGTGGCAGACGCAGTGCGGAAGATGGAAAAACTTGGACTACAGCAGTATGAGACATATGTTGAAAAAAGGCTTGTAAACCAGACAGTGCCAATCACAGATCCCATCAAGCGGAACAACCTACATCTTCTCAGCAGCGCACCAGTAAGAGAGAAGGCCAGGAAAGAGCTCCAGATGTCTTCTCTGAAGTACGACTGTTCGCTCTTCTCCAGGCTATACATTGCCTCCCAGACACGGCATGGTGATCTGAATGAGTTCTTTCAACACGAAAACCAGGCTTGTTGTCTACCGTCTCTGTTTCAGATGGGTGGCCTAAGAACTGGAACCAAGTCAGACTTGATACCTTGCCTCGAAACCTTACTTCCAGTGAATGAGGATGTCTCCACCCCTACAGTACAGGTCAACATCCTAGATGGTGCTGCCGTCATCAACATGCTGCGAACAGGGACAGCAAAGACATTCCAAAGTTATAGCACTGATGTCTTCATGCCGTATATTACATCCATCCTGCAACATGTAGACAGACAAGACATTGTGTGGGATGTGTACCTGACAGATAGTTTAAGGCACACACTCGCAGAAAGAGAAGAAAGGGAGTTAGGAGACGAGTAGAGCCATCAACTGCGGTTTCTGGAAGCTGACAGTTTTTTTTTTCGCATCGACGACAAGACGGAGCTGTTCTCCTTCCTGGCTTCTAACGTGGCAGACATTCCCACCAACAAACAGATCACCACCACACAAGGCACTGGCGTTCTTCACTGCAATTGCGGGGACGTGTCAGCTTTAGCGTCATGCACACATGCATGAAGAAGCTGACACTCGAATCATCCTACACCTACAGGATGCCGTTAAATAGGGGTACAGTAAGGTGTCAATACACACAGTTAATACAGACGTGGTGGTTCTTGCCATAGCAGCGGCCAACCGCCTCAACATTTCGGAACTCTGGATTGCCTTTGGAGTTGGGAAGAGCTTCAGGTTCATCGCTGCTCATGAGATCGCAAAAGCTTTTGGTCCTGACCGATGTGTGACTTTGCCGATGTTCCACGCGTTCACTGGTTGTGACACGGTGTCCTGTTTTGCCGGCAGGGGCAATAAGACTGCATGGGACACTTGGACCATGTATGGAGACGTCACACCAGCATTCTGCGCCTTGGGTGCCATGCCAGACCCAAATGCCATTGACGATTGGATGCAATTACTGGAGCGATTTGTGGTCTTGCTCTACGATCGCACCAGCACAGAGGTCAGTGTGAACCAGGCAAGAAAACAGCTGTTTAGCAAGAAAGGTAGAGCTCTTAATGGTATGCCTCCTATACAGGGTGCACTGATCCAATGCACCAAGAGAGCTTGTTACCAGGTTGGTTACTGTTGAGCCCAAATGATGTCACCTGTTCCAGAGCTTCCGTTTCCAGGTGAATGGAATTGGAACAAGCAGTCAGGTGGAGTATGGAGTATAACCTGGACGAACCTACCAGAGGCATCAGAAGCTTGCAGAGAGCTCTTGCGATGTTGCTGCAAGACCTTATGCAGGGGATGCTGCAAATGTAAGAAGGCTGCTCTTCAATGTGCAGCACTTTGTCACTATGGTGTGCAGTGCTCTGAGTGACGGACGCGGAGCACAAAGAACAAATAATTATTACTTATTGTTTGGACAAATATATAGTCTTATTGACCTCCAAATAAATCTTTGTAGCTATTCTGTTTATCTCTATACCTTCTAAACCAGAATTAATATTTCTTGCATTTGCAGAACTTTTCCTCCTGATTTAAATTACATGTGATGACGAAAATATGGTCAAAATTATAGATTTTAGGTCAAACTATTGATTGTTTCATATTTCAACTTTTATTTGTGCACCACAATGACTCATCTATGTTTTTTAATAACAAGGAAATTCATTCCCGGATATAGGATTAATTTGAACGTGCAATACCAACGATTTTGACGTAAGGTATGGCGGCCATCTTGGAAATGGCCACCATTTCTGTCACAGGTCGAATCGGAGATGGCCCTATATCTAAATATCACAACTGAGACATAGTCTATCTGTGGACCAAATTACATGATTGTTTTATCAAACCCAAATAGTAACAATTTCTGCCGTACATAAATACGAAGCTGGAAAACAGAAAGGATGGCAAAGGAGTTCAAGAAAAAAAGTGGTGGAGAGAAAGGAAGCAAACCACAGACGACAGTCTGTGGTTTTTCCTATGTTATAATAAAGGACAAATATTTAATTTATTTCTTTTTTAAAATCCGATTTGCGCCCAGCAATATTTTTAGCAATCTCAAATAGCCCTCGCCACAAAAAGGTTGGGAACCCCTGCAATATATACTAGCAATTAAAATATATACTAATCATGAATGTCAATGTAAGTAGTAATAGACACAGTTTGAGCGTTGGCACTCTTTCGATATGAAGGAATAGAGATATAGGTCTGAAACTTGGACTGTAAGCTATTTGGGGTTAAGCTTCAAAACGGGTAAATTTCCAAGTCGGATGGGATGTATATAGTAGGGGGGGTCGCCCCGAGGGTGGACTTAAAATATTGCGCTTACCACCTTGTTGTGGGGCATCGTGAGCGGAGCAAGATTAGCCTAAATAGCGCTTAGGTTCAGCGTGATGACGTAACTCTCTCGTAGACGAGATTACGTCAGCGCGCAAGCGCGCGCACACATACACACACTCACAAATATTATTATTATTATTATTATTATTATTATTATTATTATTATTATTATTATTATTATTATTATTATTATTATTATTATTATTATTTATTATATTATTATTATTATATTGATTACGACCGATTCGATTCCCCGAAGGGAAGGCGATCTGAGTCGAAAACGATTCCTGTAAGGAATCGTTTTTTACCCGCACTCTGGTCCAGGCTCCCGGCTCGCGTTCCGGCTCACCTGTGAGTTCAATATATATCGTTGGAGGTTAGAGTTACCGTTTGGGTTAAAATTTGAGGAAAGGTTGATGGTGAATATTCGTCGTAGCCGGATGTACGTACCCCTGGGATTCCCGCGAAGGGGGGACCCACCCCTTAAAAAATTAAAATGAATCTTAGATGGTGTAGGATTCGGTTTCGGACTCCAGAGACCCCATTGGGGGGGTCTCAGCCTGAAAAAAAAGAAGAAATGCATGCGATGCGAACAGAGGAAAAGGCAGGAAGGAGGGCGGAAGAAGAATGAGGAGAGGAGTAGGCGGAGTCTGAGGAAGGATTCAGAGTCGGTACCGGCTCCGGTGCTGGGCGGTGCGGTGCGGTGCGTAATAAACTTTCGTATAACAACAATGTTGGTGTCTTAATATATTATTGGGTCTGTAGCTTTCGAAAATATGGTTTCAGAACCATCAAGATAAAAATAAAAATAATAAATAATAAATATATAAATTTCTTATTCTTTTTATGTTTATACTTAAAAATTTTAGCGTTTTTACATACCCTAAGCAATAAATCATAAATCAAACCTCTGCCCCACCTCCCACCATCCCGTGATCTATTGATCTATTGATCTTATTGATCTATTGAAATTTTTACTAAAATTGTCATGTTTGACATACCTAAAGCAGTAATCAGTAATCAACCCACATCAAACCATCGCAGTCCAGTTGTGATCTATTGACCTATTGATCCATTGATTAAGGTCAATTTTTACTAAAATTGTCATGTTTTCACATAACCTAAAGCAGTAAATCAGTAAATTCAAACCATCAACCCCTTCCAACCACCCTCCTTTCCAGTTGTGATCTATTGATGTATTGATCTATTGATTCACGTTATTTCGGAATCATTTTGGGAAACTAACATACAAACAAATTCTTATAACCTGATCAGCGAATGATACTGCTAACGTAACAAAGTTTTTCAACCATCAATAAAGCAAACATAAATCAACTCGAAACTACGATTATATGTACAACGACAAACTTAACATACCTTAAACATGAATAAACTACTAAACTTAACAAGTCCACACTTAAAGCCAGTAAAGTAACTAACATAGCGAACAACGTAACATTCACATTGTCAGGCATATCTATAATAATAGTAAGAGTAGCTAACTAATGGTAATATTTATACTAAAATTTATCACAGCAGTTGGGGGTTAATTATCCTAAGTCACGATATACTCTAAACGTAAAAAGTTTTCCACATCATAAGATAACGATATCGTTACATGAACTATGAAAAATGTACAAAGACAACCTAACACAAACTTACAACACAATAAACTGTTACATTAACACAGTTTCACATTAACAACAGTAACGTAGCTAGCATGGTATGCAAAGCGTAACCTATTCTTACTTTATTCCAAGCATAACTCTAACATATTAACGGTAATCTTACACTGGCACAGTAACATTTAACTAAAATGTATCATACCTTGGCCGATTATCATACTGATCACGAAAATACTCTAACGTAATAAAGTTTCCACATAATAAACTAACATAGCGTAACATGAACTTAGAAAATAATGTAAAAAGACAAATCTATCACAACTTACACACGAATACTGTTAACATTAACAAAGTTCCACACTTAACACCAAGTACAAGTAACTCCAATTGCTGCAAAACGCGCACTAAGTTCTTATTTTTCAAGGCATATCTTCTAACATATTACGTTAATCTTACACTGACACAAACATTTAACTAAAATGTATCACAACATCGGGTTCAATTCATATTATCACTGAATTACTCTAAGTATAAGTTTCAACAGTCAATGAAGCTAAAATACGTAATGAACTAAGAATAATGTTAAGAAGACACCTAATACAACTTGACACATGAATAAACTGTTAACATTAACACAGTTCCACACTTAACCAGTAAAGTACTAACATTGCCTGCAAAACGTACCTATTCTTCTTTTCATATGATATATATATATATATAATATATATATATATATAAGCGGGTTTTGGGCCTCAGCCCGAAGGGCTGAGGCCTTACCCTTCTTCGGAGGGCTAATGCCCGCTTACACCCCTTGGGGATCCGCCCTCTTAGGATCTCACACATTTCAAGGGGAAAGATCCTTTGGGTTTCTCTCCGGGATTGTGAATGTGTTGGCTTTAGATACCTCTTGGCTTATAAAGCTTGTTTATTCGTAAGTTAGGTACGTTATGTTAAATATTTCTATGACAATGTGTGAAATTAACACGGATTTGTTAGAGAAATGATGAGTTTTGTAAGATATTACTGTGTTAACTGACGATGATGGTGTTGAAACGCGAGCTAGGTTACGATTTTGTTGAGTAATGTTAGGTTTGCCCGAAAATTTTCACTAATGTTACGTTTATTCATAGGCTCTCTACTGATGTTATACTCGAGACGATTGACACTTTGATGAAGATAGTGCATTCATAGTTCAAGATGCGGTATTTTGATAGCTTGGTCATTTTTTTTAAGGGATTCTTGTTAGAATAATACGTCTTTACCTGTAGCTGATTATGCGGTAAAAGTGGGAACACATCTAGTATTGTATGCCCTGTTAGTCTTTGACCTTTGATAAGTGGGGAATTTTCAGGATGTTAGCGGATTATTCATACGCTAGGTATGTTAGGTTTTGCATTTTGTACATTATATTCTTAGTTCAGGTTTATGATATGTTAGCCTTATTGATTTTTAAACTTTGGTGCGGCGAGCATATATTCGTAATTCTGTATATAAAGAACTTATTTTTATGCTATGTTTATCCAAAATGATACTCGAAATATGACTTGGATCAATAGTTCAATAGATCATAGGCGGATGGGTGGGTAGGGGACTGCTGGGGTGGATGGTTTGATTTACTGATTTACTCATTTACAGCTTTAAAATCATTTAACTGATTTACTGATTTACTGTAATATTTTATTCAAAGAACTTATTTTTATGTTATGTCAGGATAAAATTTTGTTATTTTTATGTTATGTTTGGGTAAAACTTTGTTGTCTTTGGAATTATTCGTTGGGGATTATGCTATTTAGACGATGTTATGATGAATTTTTTGTTAAATATTACGATGTTGATGTAAAAAAAAATTCGTACGTTAGCTTAATATTCGTTGTCAGTATGAAAGATTAGACAGGGCTATGCTACAATTTTTGTTAAATATTACGATGTAATGTAAAATTAACATTGTATGTTAGAGACATGTTTGAAAAAAGTGGGAATAGGTTTCGTTTTGTAGTACGAAGTGTAAGGTACTTTACTGTTGTTAAGTGCGGAAGTTTGTTAATGTTAGTAGTTTATTCGTACGTATGGTGTGTTAGGTTTGTCGTTGTACATTATATTCTTAGTTCAGGTTATGTTATGTTAGCTTTATTAATGTAACTTTGTTAGTTAGCATAATTTGATGGTTGTATAATAAAAACTTGTTTTTGGTGTTATGTTTATGTCGAAATGATACTCGAAATAATGACATGAATCAATAGAATCATAGATTTAAAAGGTCTTGGTGGGAGGGGTGGGGAGGGGTGATGGTTTGATTTTAACAACTGGATTTAATTACTGATTTCTGCTTTAAAAATCTGTAAACTATTAACAATTTCTATGATATTTTATTCAAAGACCTTATTTTTATGTTATGTTTGGATAAAACTTTTTTATGTTTACAGTTATTCGTTAGCCTGTATGATAATTAGACGTGGTTAAATTGATAAAATTTGTTAAATTTATGTGTCATGTAATAACGTTATATGTTTGAGAATATGCTTGGAAAAAGTATGAATAGGTTAAGTTTTTGGATGCAATGCTAGTGTACTTTACTGGTGTTAAGTGTGAACTTTGTTAATGTTCTTTATTAAGTGCGTAAGTTGTGCTAAAGTTTTTGTCCCGTTGTACATTATTTTCTTAGTTCATATCATATGTTAGCTTATTAATGGGAAAAAATTGTTATGTTAGCATATATTCGCGGGTTAAATATAAAGAACTCATTTTTGCGCTATGTTTATTCGAAATGATACACCGGAATGCGACGTAAATCAATAGTGTTAAAGTAAATTATTAACAATGATATATGTTAGAGAATATGTTGAAAAGTGTGAATGGTTAGTTCTTGTAACGCTGTGCTAGGTACTTTAGTGTTGTTAAAGTATGGAACTTTGTTAAAATGTAAGTAGTTTATTCGTGCGTAAGGTGTGTTAGGGTTTGTCATTGTGCATTATATTCTTAGTTCTGGTAGTGGTATGTTAGCTTTATTAATGTGAAAACAATGTTACGTTAGCATATATTCGTTGGTTAGTATATAAGAACTTTTATTTTTGTACTATGTTTATCCGAGATGGTACTCGATATGTGACCTGAATCATTAGATCGAAAGATCAAAAGTCATGGAGGGAGGGGTGGGGAGGGGTGGGGAGGGGACGGGTGGTTTGGTTTATTGATTTACTGGATTTACTGCTTTAAAATTCGGTAATAAAACCTTTTACTTATGTTATTTTATTCAAAGAACTTCATTTTTATGTTATGTTTGGATTAAAAACTTTGTTATTTTTTATTGTTATGTTTGGATAAAATTTGTTTATGTTTGCAGCTATTTGGTGGGGATTATGATATTTAGGTAAGGCTATGATAAATTTTTGTTAAATATTACTGTGTCTTTGTAAGATTAACGTTAATATGTTAGAGATATGCTTGAAAAAGTAGAAATAGGTTACGTTTGCATGCAATGTAGTTTTTACTGGTGTTAAGTGTGGGATTTGTTAATGTTAAAGTTTATTCCGTGTGTAAGTTGTGTTAGGTTTGTCTTTGTACATTATTTTCTTAGTTCATTGTTTACGCTATGTTGGCTTTATTGATGTGGAACCTTTATTACGTTAGAGTATATTCTTTGATCAGTATGATAATAGGACAATGTTATGATCCATTTTTGCTAAATGTTATTGTGTCAGTGTAAGATTAACTTAATATGTTAGAGATATGATTGAAAAGGTAAATAGGTTACGTTTGCAGGCAACTGTTAGTTAATTTCTGGGTATTGTGTGGAAACTTTGTTAATCGTTACCAGTTTATATTTCATGTGTAAGTTGTATTAAGGTTTGTCTTGTGACATTATTTTTCTTAGTTCAGTTACGTTATGTTAGCTTCATTGATGTTGAAACTTTATTAAGTTAGAGCATACTTTCATTGATCAGTATAATTAAACGATGTTGTGATACATTTTGTTAAATGTTTATTGTGTCCAGTGTAAGATTAACGGTAATATGTTAGAGATATGCTTGAAAAAGTAAGAGTAGGTTACGTTTTGCAGGCAATTTTTAGTTACTTTACTGGTGTTAAGTGTGGAACTTTGTTTAAATGTTAACAGTTTATTCGTGTGTAAGTTGTGATAGTTTGTCTTTGTACATTATTTTCTTAGGTCAGATTGTTACACTATGTTAGTTTTATTGATGTGGAAACTTTATTACGTTAGATTATATTCGTTGATCTCAGTATGATAATCGGCCAAGGTTATGATACATTTAGTTAATGTTACTGTGGCCAGTGTAAAGATTAAGCGTTAAATATGTTAGAGTTATGCTTAAAAGTAAGAATAGGTTACGCTTAGCATGCCATGCTACAAGCTACTTTACTGTTGTTAAATGTGAAACTTTGTTATGTTAACAGTTTATTCGTGTGTAAGTTGTGTTAGGTTTTGTCTTTGTACATTATTTTCCAAGTTCATAACATCATGTTAGCTTTATTGATGTGGAAACTTTTTTACGTTACGATAATATTCGTTGTGATCTGTAATAATTACCATATGTTGATGATAATTTTAGTAATTTAATACACTGTAATGTCAGCGTTTCAAGCGATTGAGATCCTTCAACAATGTTTCAAGGTTACGTTTTTGACGCTTATGTTAGTTACTTTACTGCTGTTAGTGTGGAACTTTTGTTAATGTTAGTAGTTTATTCATGTTTTAAGGTTGTTAGGTTCTGTCTTGTACATTATAAATCGTAGTTCAAGTTGATGTTATGTTTGCTTTATTGATGTGAAAAACTTCGTTACGTTAGCATATTTCGCTGATCAGTGTATAAAGAATTTGTTTTTATGTTATGTTTATCCAAAAATGATCCTAAAATAGTACTTGAATCAATAGATCAAATAGATCAATAATCACAACTGGACTGGAAGGTGGTTGGATGGTGGTTGGATGGTGGTTTAGATTTACTGATTTACTGCTTTAGGGTATGTTAAATACAAATATTATTTTTAGTAAAAATTGAAATTCCAGTGAAACTTTCCAATAGATCACGACTGGTCAGGAGGGTGTTGGATGGTGGTTTGATTATGAAATAATGAAATGATTTATCATTTAGGATCAGTTAAAATCATGTTTTTTCATTTAAAAAACTTTTCCTTTAATTGTAGAGCATTAGATCATAGATCACAAATGGTCAGGAGGGGGATTGGATAGTGGTTTGATTTTACGTGGATTTATTGCTTTAGGGGTATGTAAAAACGTAAATCGTAAGTTATAAACATAAAGAATAAGAAATTTTATTTTCTTTATTTATTTTTTTTATTTTTTATCTTGGATGGTTCTGAAAACCATTATTTTTCGAAATCTACAGACCCAATAACCTATTAAAGTCACCAACATTTGTTGTTATATCGAATTTTATTAACTAAGGACCACACCGGCTTCCAGCCACCGGAGCCGGTCTCGACTCTTGAATCCTTCCTCAGACTCCGCCTAATCCTTCCTCATTCTTCTTCCTTCCTCCTTCTCCATTCCTCCTTTTTCCTCTGTTTTGCATTCCCATTTTTCTTTTTCTTTTTTTCAGGCTGAGACCCCCCTCCAGGGGGTCTCTGGAACCGAAAACCGAATCCGAACTCCAACTTCGCTCTCGACTCCAAATGCCGTCTCCGACTCCGAATCCCGAATCTTTCTGCAAGTTTCAGTCTTCTACGATCATTTTAATTTAATAAGGGTGGGGTCCCCCTTCGCGAATCCCCAGGGGTAACTAATTCTCGGCTACGACGAGATTTTGTCACCATCTAACCTCCTCCAATTTACCAATACGGGTAACTCTAAAACTCCATAGATATATATTGAACTCACAGGTTGAGCCGGAACCGGAGCACGGAGCCTGGACCAGAGTGCGTAAAAAACGATTCCTTGCCGGAATCGTTTTTCGACTCAGATTTGATTTCCTTCGGACGAATCGAATCTTTCGTAATAATAATAATATATATATAATTAATAATAATAATAATAATATAATAATAATAATAATAATAATAATAATATATAATAATAATAATAATTAAAATATATTAATTAATATAATAATATGTGTGAGTGTGGTTGTATGTGTGCGCGCTGCGCGCTTTGACGTAAATCTCGTCTACGAGCGGATTAGTCCCATCCACCGGCCTCACTGACCTAACTCTGCTAATGGTATTTGCTCGCTCAGATCCCGCAACAAGGGCGTAAGCGCAATATTTACGTCCACTCTGCGGGCGACCCCTCCTGCTATATACCATCCCACTCAACTTGAAATTACCCGCTGTTTTGAGGCTTAACGCCCATATATAGCTTACATCAAGTTTCAACCTATTCTCTATTCTTCATATCAAAAGAGTGCCAAGCGCTCAAATGTTCTCTTACTACTAAAATCGTATTTCTTTAACGGGTCAACTGATACATAAAATGATTGGCATATTTTGATTCAGCGCAGAAATTGATTCAGGAAAAAGTTTTAAAAAAAAATAACAATAAAAAATAAAATTTGAATTTTGGTGCATTGCTTAATTTAAAGTACAGATTACGACATTTAAATTAGATTAGATTCGTACGATCTTACAAGGCAGGTTAGGTTAGATATTTCACAGAAGAAAATATGAATAAGAAATACAGAAAAGGGAAATCCATTTCTTTAAAACTTTTTGTTGTTACTAAAAAAAAAAAAATACAATTCTTTATATTTTTACTAGGAAATTTGTTACTTTTATAAAATCTGTAAAGAGTAAATTAAATGGGGGGAATAATCGTCTTTATGATTTGCTGATATTCTCCTTCTTTCTGTGGGACAACCATTGCGCAGTCAACTAATCATTCGATTTTAGAGCCAATCACTCATCTGCAGTATGGGATTTTCTTAGGCTCTTAATTATCAGCATCATTATTTGATTTTCTTTATTATTAATAACCAAAATATTATCATGTATTATTTTATATTATTATTATTATTATTATTATTATTATTATTATTATTATTATTATTATTACTTAGTTATTATTATTATTATAGTATTATCATATTATTATCTCTCTCTCTTTCTCTCTCTCCCTCTCTCTCTCTCTCTCTCTCTCTCCCTCTCCTCAACGCTTTTTATTTCATTCTCTCATTCTCGTCTTCTTCTTTTATATCTCTTTTCAGTCTCTCTCATCCTCTCTCTCTCTCTCTCTCTCTCTCTCTCTCTCTCTCGCACTATGTTCTCTATTTATTTATCAGAACTATCTAATATATCTTCTTAATCTCTCTATCTATCTGATCTATTATCTATCTATCTATACTATCTATTATCTATTATCTATTCTATCTATCTATCTATCTATCTATCTATCTATCTATCTATCTATCTATCTATCTAATCTATCTAATCTATCTAATCTATCTATCTATCTATCTATTATCCTATCTATCTATCTTCTATCTATCTATGCTATCTATCTATCTATCTATCTATCTTATCTATCTATCTATCTATCTATCCTTCTTTCTATCTATCTATCTTCTTCTATCTATCTATTCTACTAATCTATTCTATCTATCTATGCTATCTATCTATCTATCTATTATCTATCTATCTATCTATCTATCTTTTCTATCTATTCTATCTATCCTATATCTACTAACTAGT